>CCAG010023048.1:0-24587 GCA_001077435.1 Glossina morsitans morsitans
ATTCAAAAACTTAATTTGGGACATACTTTATTTTTTTTATAATTTTTCAAAGTTTTTGAATTAATAATTCATTTCGTGACAGTTGTTTATATTTTTCTTCTACAGCTGTTTTTCTACTCAACTTAATTTTAATGGAGAGATATGTGGTAACTCTTGTTCGTGTATACTCAATACTAATGCAAATTTGCCCTCAGCGACAGCGATTTTATTGACGTTAAATTTGACTTAACTCAGAGAGCGCTTTTGGCGACATTCGACACCATATTTGCTCACATGATTAAATTTTATTGATGATTGTCCCCTACTTCATTGTTTCCTGCTTACATGATTATATCACACTACTAACGCAAAGTGTGAGGGATTTTGCTTTCTCCTGAGCACTGGTTGTTTATGACGTTAGCTAAGTTTCAGTTTTGAGTTCCGACTTTTGTAACTTTGGAAATGTATAAGTAAATGATTTTAAATATTTGTCAACGACATAAATTATAATATACATATTGTTACATGTTGATTTTTGCAAAGGTCAAAAGTGGCCTTTGAATACATTTTAGAAAAAATGAGTGCAAGGAAGTTCTTGTTGTACTTCTTTTCTTGTGAGGCGTTGTTGTACAACAAATGATGATTGAAATATTCCCAGTATTTATTAAAGCGATTGGATGCGTAGACGGAAACCACATTTTCGAAAGCTCGCATAAATTGAAAAACATTTCTTAAACCGAAAAATGAATGGTGATGAGTTAGTTTATACATATATATATTTTTACGTATGTATAAATATTTTGTTGATAAGATTTGTGACCATATAAAAATTATGACAGTAAACTTTTGATTTCCTCGATCAAGGCAAATTTATTTCGATTGGGGAATCAACATTTAGCTAGAGACCGCCCAATTGAGATGAATAAGTAAGGAAATAAGAATCGATATATTGTCTGCACTTTCAACATGAATTGTACTGAAAGAAAGGATATAAAGAATAGTCTTTAAGATGTTTTGTAAGATGATTTGCAATTCACTTTAAAACATTACACACTTGTTATAGGTAAATTCATATGTTATTGTACAAATACATTATGTAAAATACAAATAGAAAAATATATATTGAAATTCAAAGTTTTACTAAAAATGAAAATATGAAATTATATGATATTATTTCATTTCATTTTATTAGAAATTTTATATCATTTTCCGAAAGATATATGATTTGAGATGTGTCAAGTTCAAATAATTTCGGTTAAAAATATATTTGTATAGAAATCATAACAAATTTAAACACTCAGGCTATCTTAAAACAAACGGAAAAGGTCTCGTCTAGTTCGTAACGGAAGATGACTGCAAATATTGATCAGACAGTCTGTTATCGGATGATAGGGTCAACAAACATTAAAAACTGAAAAAGTGAACGCAGAAAAAGTGTTATAATAATATACTTTCTCTTTTGTGTTCTTTTTTTTATTATCATTAGATTAATACATTGTATCTTTTATATTTTATAATATCAGGTATTATAAAGGGCGTCCCCACATTTACGCAAGATTTGAATCTGCCGGAAAGTTTTTGCAATCCAAAAAAAAAAAAAACATTTTGACAGCTGACAAAGTCGGGTTGGTAAAAATAGAGCTTTACCCGATAGCAATACGTTTTTATGGTTGAACAATATTTCAAAAGTAATGAAAGTTTGCAGACAGTAGATCGCAAATTTCGTATAAAATGTGGTCCCTTTGGTACCTTCGTTAATCGTCAAATTTCCACATTTGGGATCCAGAGAACCCACATGTGATTGTTAAAAAACATAGGCATTCACAACGCGTCTCTGTTTGATGCGGATTTTGGACCGAAGACATAATTTCACCATACTTCTTCGAAAATGCTTGACTGGGCAAGCAATGACTGCTATAAGCGCTCGAAAACCCAGTTATGTTTACCTAAATTAGATGATATTGATATGAACACAATCCAGACGGTGTCACACGCCATACATCCTGTGAATCAATTCAATTAGACATTCCCTAGTTGTTTACTCTCTCGTTTCGATAGCCAGAGTTGTCCCATAGTGTATGTGATTTAATACCGCTGGATTCGCTTTTATTCGATTATTTGGTGTCACAGGCCTATGCTAACAACCGCGCAAACGCGCGAGCACTGATGGAGGAGATCCCATGCTGCATCAATAAAATCCAGCCGCGTTTACGCAAAATGGTCATGGAACGTTTCTATAAAAAAATGCATATATGCCAACCAAGCCGTGGAGACTCTTTGCCTGATGTGTTATTCCACACATAACGTTATCCGATGTACCTTATAGTTCAATAAAAAAATTACAATCAAATGTAAATGGCTTTGTTTTGTATTTAGTTCAAATCTTGCGAAAATTTTGGGACACCGTATATTAGTTTATGGAACAAATGCTTACGCGCCCGGTGCAATATCCAGCGGATGGGTTGCATAATTGCGTACAAATTGGCCAATAAATAAGAAGAATACGTGTAAGATCTGTAAGAACACATGTAGAGACTACAAGAAATAATTATAATAACAATTTTTTGTTAATAAATAGATAGGTATGCATCAAAATAATGACAATTTAAAAAAATAATAATATAAAGAGAGGCTTGCACCAATGTAGCAAAAATAAACGGCCAGACACAAAAAATTCAAAAGTGATATTTTACTGCCTATCTCCATACATATAATTCCTTAAGCAAATGCACGCACAAGAACACACAAATATGTCTGAAACAGCACATATTCTACTAACGGACGCACATGTTTACAGTGCAGTCTTCAGTCACAGTGCACTTGTTTTAAGATATCTACATATATGGTATATCCTAAAAAGTATGTCAGTGTCTGTTCTTTCGCTTGCTTCATTGTAGATATTTGCGATGTGCCTGGTTCATCATCACAGTCAATATTAAAGTCCTTTGCTTCTATAAATATCGTTACCGACGTCCTGACAACTTACGTGATACTCTGCTTCCAATGGGTATACGTCCATAAGCACATATTCACTCCCCGGCTATTAGGTCCGCCAGTCCATCGCCCAATCTAAAATTATAGCATCATCTTTCTCACGGTTTGAACTGGCGCTGTCAAATTTCGAGCAACCTAACTACAACATCCTAACGAAATCTCAGTTTTCCAGAAAAAAATTTTTCAAGTTCACAAATCTATAGATTGCCGAAGCATTTTCTTTAGGTTTGCCTTCAAACCATTGCAGGTCTACACCCGTTTAAATATTAGCAGCAACAGTGTTTCTCAAGACATGAACTGCTTGCGAAACACTCATCTTTTCCGTGACATTGGGGTATATATGAGACATTGCAAGTTTATAAGAAAGCTTAAAGTTTATGTTGACCTTTTGCACGTTATAAATACTTTGTATAACATCAAAGCTGACAGTGTCATTCCCTCGCGAAATATCTGAAGAGAGCAAAATATGTCATACATATTTAATAATTTGGTAATAATCTTATATGAATTCATTCGCCTTTAAACTCAAAAATACATAATTTTACATTTGCGATGTGATCACCAATAATGGCCGTTATTTTTAGTCCCAAATATTTGTCGAAACTCAAATTTTCATGCAATAGATCCTTCAATCTTCAAGTTGTTAATTTATAGACCGAACGATACTCTGGGGCAAAAAAATAGACATGTTGAGGCAATTTAATTTTTTTGGGAACCGTTACTAAAATCAATTAACCAAATCACTTTATCCGTCTTAAGTTAGGTCTTGTCGGACATGATTTGATTTAGCTTAGCATGTTCTGGTAAATGATTAATAGTTGGTGTGATCTTTGTGATTGTAGTGCTGTCTATACGATACTGCCGAAAAGCCCCTAGAATCGAGTACGCAATCAATATCGACAACTATAAATGATTCTGGTTGTTAATGATTTTAAGGACACGGGATTATATATTAGATAAATATACAAATGTGGCAATACAATGATTTAACCAATAATTACAGTTGTTGTAAATAATAATGCTGTTATGAAAGTTGAATAATTTATAATATGAACAGAAATGAAATGCTTGTTTGTAGAAAGTGATGCTTCAAAATAACAAATAATGGTTTATGACACTTTTACTTTCGGTATTTTAAAATAAAAGTGCAATATGCAACTGACGATTAATTAAAATTTAATGTAACGATTTATATAAGAAATTATTTGTTAAAATTGCATTAAGAAGGTCGAGATTAACAGAAACTTCCAGTAAAGAAACATTAGAAATTTACTAAACTAACTATATGAAGGTAATCCACGCGCCCATAGAGTATTCGTGTACCATCATTTCGAAGTTTTCTTCGTTTGTTGTTTTAATATTGTAAATATAGTTATTGTTTAACTACTGTTTCCCTTTCGTTTTTACTAAACAAATTTTTTTTGTTAGATTTTTATTACAGATAATTGTGTTTTTACGAATTATAAAAATTTATATAGAAATTGCGCTGTTGTCAATTATAATAGCGTAAAAAGTATAGTACAATTAGATTGTGAGCAATGAGTGGCAGCACGGTAATTTACACAATTATTCTAACAACTGTCGTTAACTATAACGACAAAGTGGCAACGGCAATACAAGCTTGACCAAAATTGTTAACCATGACTGATTCCTTATTGGGCTGAACACAAAAAGCAGGCGACAAAGCAACAGGCGACAGTCACCAATAAAATCTAGGCACTAGGTGTCATTTGGAAGGCGTATCTTAAGAACTATTTGCTTGAGAGCTATGTATGGTTTCCGTCATTCGATATTTATTTCGGAGAAATAACGGAAAAATAAGTACAGCGATACAATCAATAATAAAATCATTGAAACGTAAATAATAACAAATGTATGTAATATTTTTGACGAAATAAAATGAAGTGAAATACTAAGGATTTTAAACAGAAAAAAAATGAACTGGCGCGAATATTTACACGTATTATGTGACATATAATTACCTGAAATTCCAATTATTTGTGAATAATAAAGTGAAAGTAATTTTTATTATAAATAGATAATGTTTTCACGCCACAAAAAATATCTCCGGAAATTCCCTAGCCGTAACTTTTATTAGGAAAACTACGAATTGTGAAGTGGAACTTCCATTTTAATATGTATTTTTTATTGTTAATTTATATAATATATTTATACACTATTATATGAATTTATTGATAAAGAATGTGTAATGGTTTAAAATGAATTGCAAACTAGTGCTAGTTTTGTATTAAATAAATAAAACTCAACTCTTTAATTTTTACAAAACTCTTAAAGCGGATTTATTCCTTATATCTTTTATTTTAATATAATTCCGTTTGAAAATGCGGGAGATATGTCAGTTATTGTATCCACGACAACAGGAGAACAAGAAGAATTGCGATGCAAAGGGCAGACAGACGGGAAAAGTAATGCTGAATGCTTCCGAACACTTAACGCAACCCCGACACGAGTAAATAAATTTTTTCGAAATGGTAATCTGAATGTTTGTGTATTAAAAACTTCGTTTTATTTGCATAAATATAAAAAATGAGACTTCTCTGGCCGTCAGTGCCACTACCTCCCCTAGTCCCTTATTGTTTTTAAAGAATAGATTCTTTATGTTGTTTAACGTGGTTACACAGCCGTGAAGGTCCAACTTAACGGCACCCGATAGCACACGAGTTATTTTGACCGATAACCGACTCCCCTAAGGGGTAGGAGAATGCCCAGCCACCACGATTCTCCCCCAAGGGCAATACCCAGCAATCAGGTAAGAAGGCATTCATCCCGATAGTCAGGTGAGTAATGCATCTTCCTATCAGAATCAATCCTACTTTTGGGCAACTTAAGCTCTGTGGACATCCATTAACGTCAATACTTATCGTCCGTTCGTACAGAACTTGCAATACAGTTTGCGTGATTTCTTACTGTACGCAGCCGTAACCACTCTTGCCTTCGGGTTCTCCACACGTCCCGAAAGACCATCATCACACAGCACACACCCGACTGTGCGCCAGCTCTCTTAAATATCGCTGACCATCATGCGCTGTTGTGACCTCCATAAAAGAGAACCAAAACCGAGAAGAAAAATGCTCTCTTTTCATTAGAAAAGACAGCCCTCTTCCGATATACCTCTTAGGCTTTCAAGATAAAAACACCCGTCGCCAAGTTATAGATAGCAAACCTTGAACCCTTCTTTGCCATTGACTCTGTGACTCTCGAAAATGAGAGCCATAAAAGCAACAGCCAACGTGTACAGGGAGCACCTCGAAAATGTGAGGCTTTCGGCACATCTATGTTCGCCCAAGGGATCCCAGAGCTCCGCTCACCCGAATGAGAGGACAATTTCTTGTCAATCCATTTTCTTTTCACTTCATGTTTGTGATTCGTTCAAGCCTAAAAATAAAATTTTTGTTAACTTACTCTTCGTCACTCCACCGCATTTCTGCGCTCCAAACCCAACCAACTTATCTTGGTTACTAGCTTATCCCACAATAGATTTCGACGCACTCGCGAAACATTGATGACAACTAAGCCATTTGAGGTTGATCTTCTATGAAAAGTGAAATAAACAAAAAAATGTTTAAGAACGTTCATATTGTCAAACCACTCGTAGCGCAAAAAATTAGTAAAAGTAAAATAATATTTTTTTTGTTTCTTAGATGTGTCAATGACGTCTTACTTTGATGGCAATTGTTTAACACATCACATTTGATGTTGTTTTTACAAATATTTGATATGAGTAAATTCCATTTTTATTCACTTGTAAGAATTTTTTGTTAGCGTTGTCAATCCTTTTCATTTTCTGCCACCAACGGGTAAAAAATGCAACAGGATTATAATCTTTGAATTCAAAGCACACATATCTTATTAGTTATATTTATAAGAAATTTCTACTAATTCTCAGTAATTAAATGTAAATTTCTTTAAAATAGATTACGATCATTCATCGCAAAATTTAAATTCATTTATCATTTTATGGCCTAGCACTAATTCTACAAAATTTTTTTTCATTTTATTTTAGATGCTTGTTATTATTTACAATATGTGGTGTGTTCACATAAAACAAACAAACGTCAATTTGCTCTCATATCTTACGGTTCTCTCAATTATTAACACATTGGAATAGAAAATTTGACGGCAAATATCGGGATCGACAATCAATCCCAAAACACAAGGCGACAATCGCCTGCTCACACGATTACCGTTTTGATATTATTAGCAATGATAATTTTTTTACAACTATATTAGGAACGAAATCAAACTCGGCTGAAAGTGTAGCTCTTAAATGCCAGAAAACTTGTATGCTTTGGTCTGAAGTAGTAAAAAAATTCTTTTTTCTTGTTTTGTCAAAGGTAGCTACAATTTGTTCATTAAACTCCGTAAAGTGGTTCCGATTTTTTTCGAAATTTTTTTCTCATCTAAAAATCAATTAAAATATCTTGTCTTTAGAGTATGAGTAGTGTTGGCATTGTCAGCGTCTTTGGAAGAGTGAAGTGATTCTATGTATGCGCCTATTATACCTAATATGTGAACTTCATCTCTAATTATATAGTACATATATAGTACATATAGTTTTGTATATCAGTCCTATCTAAATTTATTTGTTCTATTCCAGTCTTTGTCAAGATGTGTTCCATGGTTACCCCCAGATGAATTTGCTGCAACACAAGGGGTTTGATTTAAAAACCAATTTCAGAATTTGATAAATTTCTACATTTTAGAATTCTGGGTGTATTGTGGGTTTTCCTAATAATAAATAACTCAAACTTATTCCAATTCGTGTTTCGAAACGTATGCTTTAAAAGAGATTGCTTTTTGAAGAATGAAAATACGGTATTTTCTTGTATCAATGTTGTGTGCATTTTTAATGCGTTATAAAAGCTATCGGGAACAATTGATTTTAGGCAATTTTGTGTATAATTTTCAGGATCTATATACATCCCAGATTCTGCTAAACATATGTCGAAAAATGATCCGCACTAGCGATAAGAAGATAAAAAATATGCATGTAAATTAAATTATTTCCTTTTGTATCGTTGGTTGGATTCCTCCATTCACCACGCTTGCAATTTAAATCTCCGACGAGAATGCAACAATTGTTTAAATCTCGTAGCTTCAGAGAGAGTCAAATGTCTCTTGAAGCTATTGCAATCATTTACTATCGGATAGTGAACAGTGGTTATGTATATATTTTTGTATCTCTTGATAGGTATTTTAATTAAACAGTTCTCGAAATATTCTAAATAATATATTATATTGTTGTTTATAGTACATGTGTATGACCCTGTACTCATAAATATGTAGTTTATGTTTTATTATTATTATTATTATTACGTAAATTTAGCCAGAGAATAAATTCTAAGACTAAAGTCTTAAAGCACTAGCATCGAAGGCTTTCGGCTTTTATTTTTTTATTAATATTATTATAATTATTGTTATTAAAAACTCTACCGCACTTGAGATTTGAAACCACGACCATTGAATTGCTAGTCGAGACTCTTGTGTACTCGACCACTCAGGCGGATAGTTTATGTTTTAGATTTAAATTTGTTTCATTTAAAAGAATTATGTCTGGTTTGTGTATGTCTAGTAAACTTTGAAGTTCGTGTCTTTTAATAAATTTTTCTAATTGAACTTACATTTATCTGAATTATTTTAAGGCATACAAGGGGCTGACACAATGAGACGTTACTTCTATTTTCTTGTTGGCGATTCAGCTCTGCTAACTTTTACAACAACAACAAAATTTTATGGGAATTGACAAGCCACATATATGTGTACATACAATAAAACAGAAGGAAAAAGCACAAGAAGAAATAATGTTTGTTTCTTTAAAATTTTAAGATTATTTATCTGGTTTATGTTTATCTTACACTTATCTACAGTTTTTTTATAATATGTGATTCGTAACTTTGGTCTACATCATGCGTTATTTTGTAAACCGACAACAAGCAACAAAGATCGTTTATTTTAAAGTCGAAATGTATTCATAAAATTTTTTTATTGGAGAGTGATAAATGGTCATTTAGCTTTCTATTGGGTAGATTGTGAAGATTAACAAAATTGTTACTTTTTATAAAATTGTTATATGTCTACATTATTTCTTTATTTTTGGGTTTTGTTTACGTGTTGCTCTGAATCAATATGGTACCGCGGCTGCCCATTGTGTTATCACTTGCGAGTTTTTAGCCCAACAACGAGAAAGACGCCTCATTATGTCAGCCCCCTTAGTATTCACGTTATTCTGGTAATAAGACACCATTATGGTTCTGATATAGAGAAAACGGTGTTTAGAAGGGCAACTCGGATATGTAATTGTTTTGGTAACTGAACAAAGCAATAATACCACAACATACTAGAATTTTTCCATTTCATAAATGGTGCTGCCTCCAAAAGCCACTTGCTTGTTTCGTGTATTCTGCCGCATTTTGCACATTGTAACGACAACAAACAGCGCAAAACGACGCTGTAAAAAAACCCTTGGCAGTTTCCACATTGGGTTATTTCAGGATGTTTCAACTAGTCGCAACGAACGAAATGATGCAATAGTGTTTTAAATTACTTTAATTTGGTTACGTTGCTTTTTGCGCTGATTTGCGCCAAAACATTGGTAGTAAATGACCTTTCTGAACAAAAGGTTCTGTTGAAAATTGGCTGACTTTAATAAAATGCAAATCATCTTCTTGATATTTATCATTTAGAATTCCATGAACGCTTGCGGGTATATGTTACCCTTCTAAAAGGTAAGTTTTAGATTTTCGTGCCCTTTTAGCGTGAGGGTGTAAAATTTGCTTTTTGATTTCTCAAGGTAAGCTTTATCTCTGTTTTATAAATTGTATCACTTATTTAATTTCTAAGTCAGTGATATTTAAATGCGAAATTTTGGTTTACGTATTATTGTTGCTTTGTACAACTGTGCAATTATTTATTTATTTATTTATTTATTTATTCCACTTATATATGAAACTCGACTAAAAAAAATGACAGTCGAGTTCAAATGACTCTTAAAGTAAATCTTATATTAATTAATATTAAAACTTACTATAAGTATTGTAAGGAAGCGTTTTGCTTCCGTCCGTGCAAATGTCTACCCTTAGACCCTAAAAACAGTCAGTCTGGATTGTCCCTCCGCACGAGAGAATAAATACCCTTACATATCTGCAATCCTTACATCAGCATATGACCATCCTTCTCCGACACAAATTATTGATAATAAATACAATAAAACATGTAAATAACTATATACATAACTAGGATACATATAAACCATATATATAAGCCTTTACATTGTCCAACAAGAACATGTATACATTGTAGGGCACATATAAACATATAAGGAAACATGTTGTAATCCGGTGAGCAACATCCTGATAGTAGTTTTTAATTGTCAACAAATAAAAACTACCGGTGGCGTTGAATTATACACAGTTTGTAAAGGCACCAACGTAACGGGCTGGTGGCTTTGCAAAATCATGCTCAACGGATTACAAAAATCATACGATTCCGTACCTAGATTAGTAATAACAATAAGACAGACATAAGGATAAGCAAACAAACAAACAAACAAACATTACGAAAGAAAAAAAGTGAAGCGATAAAATTATGCGTGTTGATGTGATGTATACCATATGAAGGCATGCTTAACGGTTTAGCAAATCATACGATTCGGTACCTAGATTAGCAATAACAATAAGGTAGGCTTAAAAAAAATTGCATATAAGCAAATATTGCAATAGAAAAGAAGGGTTTATAAAATCATGCATGTTGATATGGTACGCATCATATGCAGACATGTTTAACGGTTCTGTGGCTTATAAAATCATTCGATTTGATACTTAAGCCAGCACTAGCAATAAGATCATGTCAGTTGATACTTAAGGTAGTATTAACAATAAGCTATACACAAGGATAGAATCATAATACCTATACAAGAAAAGCTGAGATGATAACATAGTTGCAGGCAAACATCTTTGATCAGACCTCAGCTAGCCTACATAATAATAGATAGCATAAGAATATTGTTACAACACACATGTATGTGAATGAGAGAGCGCGTGGCAGCACACTCATCCTTTCAGTCGTGTTGCAGTAGCCAGAGGTAAACGAACACGGACTACATTACCAGTTCACTTTGCTGCTAGTTTCAGCCTTTTTTTTTTTACTTTACTTATAGGGGATGGCAGGTTTGGCTTAGCCGTCATCCCTGAAGGGCTAATAGAAGTATTAACCTCTACGGATAGGGGATGGCCGTCATCAGTGAATGACTTATGGACACTCCCTCTTACGACGTGAAACGGCTAGGGACGGACAAGCGGCCCTGTAGGCCAAGGCTGACTGCTGTAACACCCGTGACGTATTCCGTTTATTTTCAGAAGATCTCGCGATACGGAAAACGTGGAAGGAAAATAATAATCGTACGAAACGAATAAGAAACATTAAATGGAATAAAAGCGAGAGTCGGGTTACCAAGCTGGTTTTTTTTTCCTCCCATCTCCTTAAAAAAAAATCACTAACAAATAATAAATTCAAATTTTCAAATATTAATCACAAATCCGGAGGTCCAAGTTTTTCTAATATAAATTTCTTGAAAGGAGTCCTGATGGAGCCCTGAGCTCACCCTGCCCAAGAAGACTCGTTACAGTATAATAAAACAAAGAAGGAAAAAAGAAAAAGCATGTACACAACAGGCACAGAGCTACACCCACAATCGGTACAGGACCAAATTGCAAATAAACCGCTAAGCCATCGCCAACATGCAGAAGCTTGACAACCGATAATAGTTATCAACAATTAATTTTCGGATCGTGATGACTTTTCAGAATTAAGAGCTAGTTTAAGTACGACATTGGGAAATCTCGAGTATTAAGCAATGTTGCTTTAGTGGACTTTAAAGTGTCCGATAATGAAAAAAGGTGATAGACGTCATTTAGGTTCTTGCAAACAACTCTGAGCGGATTAAACAGCTCATAATTATATTTACATTGACTAAGCTTAAAAAAGACAAAGTGGCTAGAAAAGCGGTTAGCGACATTAAAACTTATTTCTCCAAGTAATGACGGCGAGTCAATACCACCATTTATTACTTTGATGGAATTTTACTACGAAGGTAACGATGGATGGATTTATTACTATGAAGGAAACGTCAAGAACAAATCTACGTTTCTCAAGAGACGGTAAGGAGAACAGAAGCAACCTATTTTCATAGGGGGAAGAGGGGCAATCGGGTCCCAACCCTAATTCCTAAGAGCAAACAGCAAAAATTGCTTTTGAACAAATTCAATTGTATCTACATAGCACCTATAGGAAGAAGACCAGACAACAGGGGCATACTCGAGTATAGGTCTAACCAAACACATGTACAGCCTTTTGGCAATGTAAGGATCATCAAGCTCTTTGGACCACCTCTTTATAAAACCAAGCGCGGACCTAGCTTTGCTTAACGTGAGCTCAATATGCAAGTTAAAACGTAACCTATTGTGAAAGAGGACGCCTAAGTCTGTGAACGAATCGACGTCCTCCAACTTGTGCGAATCTGTGAAATACTGGATAATGAATGACTTCCTTCTTGAGAAAGAAAGCTTTTTACATTTATTTAGGGTTAGTGTCATATGATTCAACGAGCACCATGCAACCAAGTTATTCAGGTCAATTTGAAGCTGATGTGATTGCGATTGTATGTAAAAGGAAGAAAACAGTTTCACATCATCAGCATACATTAAGATCTGGCTGGATTTAATCACCAAAGGCAAATCATTAATGTATAGATTAAATTAAGTGGCTGCTAAGTGGCTACCTTAAGGTACGCCTGACATAACGAGAAATTCATATGAGGTGGTGAAATTAAACAAAACCCTGATGACCTACTATGCAGATAAGAGCTTATCCATTCCACTAAATGGAAAGAGGAGCCGGAGGCCTGGAGTTTGAAGATAAGTAATTTATGGTTAACCAAATCAAACGCTTTGCTAATATCGGTGTAAACGACATCAGTGCTAGAGACACTAAAAAAAAGCTTGATAACATGACCAGTAAATTCTAACAGATTAACGACCGTAGATCTTCCTCTTTGAAAGCCATGTTGGAGTGGAGAAATACACGATTTGATGGCAAAGGTCAAATGCTGAATCACAATTCGTTCGAATAGTTTAGACAACACACTCAATTTGGCGATGCCTCTATAGCTCTCAACAAGTTGTCTACTCCCACTTTTGTGAATAGGAATAAGAAAACTACTCCTCCAACACAAAGGGAAAACACCTAAATTCAGGGACAAATTAAAAATCTTTGAGATAACACCACAAAGCTCAATAGAGCAAGGCTTAATACACATGATTGATGAATTCCATCAGGTCCAGGCGCACAACTATATTTCAGACAAGTCAACCCTTTAAAAACGTCGTCATCAGAAATAACCAAATTGGGTATTGAAACCGAGTTAGTTATAGGATATGGGTAATTTGTTGATGAATCAAAACTAGCAGACGAAAAATTTCGTCGGAAGTACTCCGCAAACAGATTTGAGATTTCAAAATCATTCGAGGCGTCAGAGCCGTTAAAAGAAACATGCGAGGGATGTGCAGAAATTTTTCTTTTTGAATTAACAAAGAAAGTATTTAGAATTAGCAAACAGAGAGGATTTAATGAACTGAAGGTATCTGCAATAATAATGGTGGTTGAGGGAGTTAAATCTATGCCTTGCGGCTGAGTAAGCAAAATAGTCTAAAGAAGAGCCACTTTTCAAAAATTTCTTAAAAAGCTTGTTTTTCTTATTCTTATAATATCTAATTGTCTTATTAAACCACGGGAGACGCCTGCTTCGAGGTCGGGCCTGCTTGATCGAAACAGATGCAGCAATAGCTAGATTTAATGAATTCTAGAACGATGATAATAAGCTTTCTATACTTCCGGTTGAGAAATCAAACCCCATATGTGAAAGGTGATATTTTAGCAATACAATGTTGATTTTATGAAAATCATAATATTTACTTGAAAAGGTTGGATTTAGAATATTAAGGCAGTTCAACGAACCATCATACTTGTGATGAAAGGAAATGCACATTGCTGGATGGTAAGGATCCTCAGATAAACTAAACGGTAGACAACGATGAACACTAATCTCAGGAAAATTGGCAAAGCAGAGATCAAGCAGTCTGCCATTACAATTGGGGATACGGTTGTATTGAACTAAATTAAGATCAAATAATTCATTAAAGAAGACAACAGCTCTATCAGATGTTGAAGTCGTAGTCAAACAGCCAAACTATCACTTTATCACCAAGTGACTTGAGGCAATTTGAAGTCACTCAACACAATGACTATGTCAACAGGTCTAGACTGCTTGGCCACTTCACAAATGAGGGTGGCCTGTTTCTTATATATGGAGATATCCGAATTTGGGGGAATGTAGGAGAAGGTTATAAAGAGCTGTTTATTAGGTATTCTCGTTCGAATGGCGATAAATTCAACGTCAGGAGACGTAGGAAATTCAATTGAATTGGACGGGACTGACGCAGATGTGGCAATTAATACACCGCCACGAATGCGATTCAATCGGTCATTTCTAATGGAATTATGGAAAAGTTCCGACGAATGTAGTTCAAGTTTTAAGTTTCAAGTTCAAGTTTCAGTGAAGACCAAACAGAAAAACTCGGTGCTTACTGAATTTAGGAGAGTAGAACGAATTTTTGAATTTAGGCTTCTAACATTTTGATAAATGAGATATAATGGGCCTGAAGAAACATTTAGTTTTTTGAAGGCGACAGGACTACTGCTTTGGTACAGTTAATATTTGAAACGCTCCTTCAAAGTCCTCCATCCATTTTTACACTGCCCAAGTGGTATACATAGAAGTTAAAATCAACAATTTTAACTTTTTTAAATAATAGTGACTAGACATGCCCATTTCTCTGGACATACCTCTTCAGGCCTTTTCTTTCACCAATTTACTGTGACGGCCTGAGGAGCATTTATTGTACACTTTCTGTCTATTATATCCCTCGTTGATAAACCTCTACTCAAACATATTATTTTGCAATCAACAACTTTTCACAGCATAATTTGATTTACTTGGGTTTGTAATTGATTTTATTTCAATTATTTCGATTAGCTTAACTTTTAATCTATTTTAATTTAGTTAGGTTTCTTCACGGTCTTTTTGTTTGGATGTTAAGCAAACATGGACGAAGCCACTAAATTTGTGGCTTATATGCCCAGCCCTCTCGTTATCAAAGCGAAATTGTTTTAACAAAAACGTAAGCGACTACTTAAAATGATACGTTAATATATTAACGACGTGATATTGTTTTGTTTTCTTAAACATGTGACGCGTAAAATCGGGCACCCCTCATTTTGCCGCCCACAAGCCAATTGGAACCTGTATTATATGATTTAACTCCATTATTATATTATCATAACTATTATATGATTTCACTTCATTATTATGTTATTATAACTACCATTTGATTTAACTTCATCAATTATTATACTACCATGATGTAAATATAGCTACGTAACTACTTTATGTTATAATTGCACTATGATTAGTTCGCTAAGCCTATGAATATGACTATATATATACATATGTATATGTATATGTATATATATATATATATATATATATATATATATATACATCTATACTTACCTTATCTATTTACACATGTATATTATATAACGTATATATAAAGCTCATCCATCCATCATATGCATGCGCGACATGGCATGCACACATATATATGTAAAACATGAGTACATGCTTAAACCATGTAGCAAACATAATATAATTATGAAATACAATGTTTTCTTCTTCAGAAAAAAAAATCCGAAAGATTAATGTTTAGCGTAAATCGGCACTAAGATTAATATTAATTAACAAATAACCTTAAAATTTAAAATGAAGTCTTTATTACTTTGCCTGCTTTTTATACCCGTCGTCGAAGGACGAGGAGAGTATTGCTTCAGAGATCCCACAAAGTATATATGTTCTTGATCAGCATGAAGTTCTAATCGATTTAAGCATATCCATCTGTCCGTCTGTATAATGTATGTTGTAAACATTCTCCTAGCCGCAAAAATGAAGCTCTCGACTTCAAATTTGGCAGAAACATTGGAGCTTATTGCGCGCAAGTTACTATTGAAAATTGGCCAAATCGGTCGAAGAACACGCCTTCCTTACTAGGTAAAATGAGTATTTTTGTATTTTTGAAAAGGAATAAAAAATTCGTTTCTTGCTCATTACTCATAGACTGCAGCAGATAAATGTACAAAAATTTTATCGTATATTCAATAGGCGATGCCCATGAGTGCCTTTACAAAAATGGGAAAATCAGACACGCCCACTTAGTTTTATAGTGTGTCAAAATTTCACTTTTTCGTCAAATCTTTTAGGACGGACGCACAAGAGCGCACATAAGTACAAAAATTTTTAGCCAGTTTCAAATTCTGAATGCACCTAAGTACGTCCGTCTACTTACCTGCCCATCTGCTCGTCTGCGCAACTGTGTAGTATCTGTGCAGTATTTGTTCGCAAAAATGAAGATATAGCTTACAAACTTGCTAAAGACCTAAAATTACCTTAATGTCACAATAAAACGCGCTTGCAACGTTAACATGTCCATATAACAAAAACTGTGAACACGTTTATGTTACGTGTAGGGTGCTTGTATATCGACATATGCATCCACTTTGAAGTGCAGAAAGAATTATGCTGAATCTGCATAATTCTGTGGGAAAAAAATAAAGCAATAATTTTGTCGCACTTCAACTGGCTAAATATTGCATTACGAAATGCAATACGATGCAAGGCGCCCCAACTAAAATAATTATGTTTAGGCTAGCATTAATTTTAATTGTAAAATATAGTATAAAAACAGGTGAGAAAAATAAAGTAAACCAGTTGATTCATGCAACTCAAAATCTATGCGTTTTTACTCGCTAATATTCCAGGCCTTCAACTCGCCTTCTAAGTACATAGGATAGGGACTGTCTCTTGCCGAGTCATATTGGCCATCATAGAGACGGAAAGACTTGGCGTACTGAAGCCGAGCAGGTAGCAATCAACCAATTAGAAAGAACTGCGATCGATCCTGCCGTACCTGGAAGGATTCACAGGGAATCCTCGCAAACAAAATATTGCGCCAATTTACACCCTTAATAATGAAAAACAAATACCACATGGCGATCCTGCGACCGACCCTGTGGTCGAAATTTTTTAAGGCAGCCAAAATTCTAAACATCCTAAAGGGCAACCAAAAATTTTTTTTTCAAGGCAGCCAAAACAGTTTCACAACAAACCCTGCCCGAATAGATCCTGCGGTCGAGCCTGTCCAACAACCTCTTAATTACTATGGGAGGCAAACAGGCCAAATTCGATAACGCAAACGTCGTCAACAACGTTGAAATGAACGACAACTCATCCCAACTAGAACTCATAACATATTTAGTAACTATTGCGATAATTCTAAGTGCAACGCACTTTCTGATGGCATTACATTTATTGCACAAAAAGCAATTGAAAAAAAAGTACACCAAACAGTCCACCGACACGTTAAACGTTTAAATACACAATATGAATAGATAAAATGAAATACAAAACAAAAGTATCAAACATATTGAAAGAAAAAGGATGAAAGATATATAATAAACCAAATAAAAGATAAAGAATATATCATAAGGAATAAAAAGAATATCAAAAAAAAAAATGTAAAACATATTGAAAAATGAGAGAAAGAATGAAAATCAAGAAGACCAAATAAAAGATAGAAAATACATTATAAAGAATATAAAGAATAAGAAGAATACCAAAAAAAAAACCAAATATAATATTAGAAAATATAGAAAGATTATTATTAAGAACTATTAAAATTAATAAATAAATCAAATATATACACAACACATTGAAATCTTAAATTCAAAAGAAAATTTTTCTTGGAAAGAACAGATGAAATCAATATCTCTGTAGATAGGATAATTTCCAACCTTAAAAAAAAACTAGGAACTAAAACTTATAAAAAAGAAACTATTGAAAGCAAACTAGAAGAGTTAGAAAACTACAGAACTAGAGTTCGTACTATAATAGAAGGTACGAAACCAGAGCAACCGAATTTATCAAATAAGGTAGAAACATTTAAAAAGAAATATCAAATTGCAAAAGAACTGTTAGAAGCTGAAAAAACCATGGAATCGCTAGAAGACATAACCCCCAGCAAAACAGATAATATGGACTTTAACCTAGAAACAGCCTCCAAATCCATACCCACTTTTACTGGCAATTACAAAGATATCAACTGCTTCATAAAAGTTGTTGAAATAATTCACAGAACTTTAAAAGAAGAAGCCAAACCACAACTAATAGAATATACCTTTTACTGCAAACTATCTCCGAACGTCCAAACTGCCCTTATAAATGATGTCCCTACAAGACTACAAGATTTAAAAAGCAAACTTGAAAAGAGATTTAAATCAAGTCAAACAATACCTCAACTACACTCACTATTAAGTCAAACAACACAGAAAGGCACTATCACAGGTTTCAAAGACAAAATTTTAAACGTAATAGCAGATCTAAATAACCTCCAAATCAAAGAACTAGGCCCCAACCCCACTAATGAACAAAAATCCGTTATTACCAGTATGAACGACACATACGCCTTAACCATATTCAAAAACGGTCTCGACGACTACCTTAAACCGACTATCTTTACGGCTCAACCAAAAACCTCTTCCGAAGCAATTAATATTGCGCTACAATATGAAAGTGCGAACCAAACAAATTCGCAAGTAATGAAAATTAATCACCAAAAGAAAAATTCGTACAATCGCCTCCTACACTAACCAAAACAGCAGAAATCAGTATTACAACAATAACTCAAATAGAAACATCCAAAAACATAATAACCACAACTGGAATTATAATAATAATAACAATTTTAATGGAAATAATAATAATAATTCTAATACTACTAACAAAACCAAAAATTTTAATAGAAACATAACATAAATTTCAACTACCGAAATCAAAATACTTATAACAATTGAAATCAAATAAACAACAACCAAAACAACCGCGTACACGCAATAGAAGACCAGGCAAACGGATTCCACCCGGATTCCTTGACGATGATCCTGGATTCGGGACAAGACACTTAAATCAGGCATCCACTGAATATCCAAAACAAACCAACTCCCATATCTTCTCCCTCTCAAAACTCTCTAACTATATATTGCTAGATATTAAAGATGCAACAAAAAAAGAATTGTCATTTCTACTAGATACAGGAGCAGACATCAGCCTCTGCAAAGCACACCTTTTGGAACATTCCCCACTAAACAACTCAGAATGCATTAACCTAACAGGAATAACCAACGAACACATAGAAACATTGGGAACTACACATTTAAATATAAATCTAGGAAACGCAATCACTCAACATAAAATACAACTAGTAGACCAAAACTTCCCAATAAAAACCGATGGAATCATAGGAAGAGATTTCTTACACAAGTATGCTTGCAACATAAATTATGAAAATTTCTCTCTCACGATTAATACACATGATAACCAAATTCAGCTCCCTATATACGATGAAATACTTAATAAAGGCAATATATTTCTTCCCCCTAGATGCGAAGTTATAGTCCCCATAGACATCAAAATAGACAACGATGCTCTAGTACTAAATAGAGAAATAGAAAAAGGAATATTTTTAGCCAATTCAATAATACCAAAAACGGACAAAAACACATTAAAATACTAAATACACTGGATGAAGAAGTCACAATACAACGCTTACATATCAACACCGAACCACTCCATACCTACCAAATTATACAAAACACCAAAATACACACTGAACATAATGAATAACGATTCCAACAAATATTACAATCCATAAAATTAGACACCGTAAACAACTGTCAAAAACAAGAACTCATAAAAATCTTCAAAAAATTTCAAACAGTATTTCATCTAGAAAATGAACCACTCACAGCAAATAATTTTTACACACAAAACATAGAACAAACGACAATACACCAGTATACATAAAAAACTATAAATTACCCCACACAAACTGATACCATAGATACTCAGGTAAAAGATTTATTACAACAAAACATTATAGAACCCTCAGCTAGCCCCTATAACTCACCACTCTTACTAGTACCAAAAAAAAAAAAATCAGACAGACATCAAGAAATGGCGACTAGTAGTTGACTACAAAAAACTAAACGAAAAAATAATAAACGACAAATTCCCCCTCACAAGATTAGAAGACATCTTAGATAGACTAGGACGAGCTAAATATTTTTCCACTTTGGACATGACAAACTCATTTCACCAAATAAAACTTAACAAAAACTCGCGACCTTTAAGCGCCTTCTCAACACCAAACAGACACTATCAATATACGAGACTTCCATTCGGACTAAAAATTTCGTCCAACAGTTTTCAAAGAATGCTAATCTTTATCAGGACTAGACACCGAAGCATTTTTATACGTAGATCACATAAAAATACACGGATGTAGCTTTGACCATCACAACAGAAATCTAACGAAAGTACTTGAACGACTTATGAAATACAACCTAAAATTAAATCCATTCAAATGCAACTTCCTACAACCAGAAGTAACCTATTTAGAACACCTCATAACACCCGAAGGCATAAAACCAGATCCCGCAAAATATGAAACAATAAAAACTACCCCCAACCCATAAACACAGAAGAAATAAGAAGATTCGTAGCATTTTGCAACTATTACAGGAAATTTATAAAAGATTTGCCAACATAGCACAATCACTAAACGACCTACTCAAAAAAAGGAAAGACTTCGAATGGACAAACACATGTAATCAGGCATACCTAGCACTCAAGAACAAACTAATGTCCCCACCCATATTACAATATCCAAATTTCAATAAACCCTTCATTTTAACAACTGATGCATCAAATTACGCCTTAGGAGCAGTACTGTCACAAGGAGAAATAGGTCAAGAATCTCCCATCGCATACGCAAGCAAATCCCTTAACAAACATGAGAAAAACAAACCAATTATAGAAAAAGAACTACTCGCAATCCACTTTGGAATAACACATTTCAGACCCTACTTATTCGGCAAAAAATTTACAGTGATAACTGATCACAGACCATTAGTATCACTATTCTCCCATAAAAACCCCACTTCAAAACTAACCAGAATAAGAATAGAATTATCGGACTACGATTTCAAAATAATTTATAAGAATGGATCAACACTAACGCTGACGCCTTATCAAGGATAAACATAAATTCCGATATATTAAAAGAAATGATTCCAATAACCAGAGAAGAAGACCAAGAACGAATAAAAAAGACGCTTGTCATAACCAGAAGCAAATCGGCAAAAGAAAACACAAACAATGAACAACTAAATATCTGGGAATGCACATCAATAAATGATATTAAGAACACAAGAAAATTAGAATTCAAATTCGAAAGCGGTATAAAAGATATGATAATCGAAAATATTAAAGAATCAAACTGGACACGTGTGAGATGCAATGAATATCCAGACCATTTCAATGCGCTCTTGGAAAAATTGACATCAAAACTAAACAAGTTAAACTTCTTAGACTATGCATTAAGTCTACAAGACGATATATTTAAATACATATCCAAAGAGATATTAAAAGAAAAATTCAACAACATTAAAAGAAACCGCATAAATATACTATTATACAATGAAAGAAAAAGAATATGCGATGATAATGAAAAAGTGCAAACTAATAAAAGAATACCACACTTGTCCACACTCAGGAGATTTCGGAATGAGAAAACCTTCCAAAATTAAGCCAAAAATATATCTGGCGTAATATGTTCAAGATGATAAAAAATTATATAAAACAATGCCACATTTACCAAACAAGCAAACAAACAAAACACAAAAAGAACCTTTCACAATTACAGATACACCATCCACATCCTTTGAAACACTATCTATAGATACAGTAGGACCAATAAAACCCTCTAACAATTTCCGGTACATACTAACAATACAATGCGAATTAACAAAATACATAAGCGCACATCCTGTTGTAGACAAAAGCGCAAAATCAATTGCCAAAATTTTAACAGAATCAAATACGGCCAATTCAAAATATTAAAATCTGACAGAGGGACAGAATTCAATAATGAATTAATAAAAGAAATTTGTCTGTTATTAAATATCGAACAAAAGTTCTCAACCCCCTACCACCACGAAACCTTAGGCAAAGTTGGAAGAAATCACAGAGTTCTTAATGAATACCTTTTGGCATTTACAACAAATAATGATTGGGACAAATGGATACCACACTACACCTTCTTATATAACACAACCCCCCATATAGAAACCCAACACACCCCTTTCGAACTAATATACGGAAAATTGCCGTATATGCCCAGCGAACAAATACAAATCTTATATACAACACAGAGAAATATATAAATGAATTAAAAACAAAACTAAGATACTCTTTAGAAAAAGCCAGAAGATTTCTAGAAAATGTAAAGGTAGCCAGAACAAAAGTGTCAGAACAAAAATACACAATCTCAATTAACATAAACATAGGAGAACAGGTTCTAGTGAGAAAACACAATAGAAAAAGACTAGATAAACCCTATGAAGGACTCTATGAACAAAACCTTAATTAAGAGATACAACACAACAAATGTAAACTAAATTTAGACAACACTTAATTAAGAAAATTTAAAGCAAATCTAATTAGAATCAAAAAAAAAAAAATTTTTTTTAGAACTACAAAACTATGTGTACAATGCTATAATATAAGAAATTGAGAACTACCAAACACACAAAATTTATTAACAGAAAATTGTTAACGTCTTTCAACACATTAACATTTTTCTCTCCAAAACGGTAAGGGTGTAGTGTGATTGCATACCGACATATGCATCCACTTTGAAGTGCAGACAGAATTATGCTAAATCTGCATAATTCTGTGCTAAATCTGCATAATTCTGTGGGAAAAAAATAAAACAATAATTTTGTCGCACTTCAACTGGCTAAGTATTGCATTACGAAATGCAATACGATGCCAGGCGCCCCAACTAAAATAATTATGTTTAGGCTAGCATTAATTTTAATTGTAAAACTTAGTATAAAACAGGTGAGAAAATAAAGTAAACCAGTTGATTCATGCAACTCAAAATCTATGCGTTTTTACTCGCTAATATTCCAGGCGTTCAACTCGCCTTCTAAGTACATAGCATAGGGACTGTCTCTTGCCGAGTCATATTGGCAATCAGAGACGGAGAGACTTGGCGTACTGAAGCCGAGCAGGTAGCCGTCAATCAATTAGGAACAACTGCGATCGATCCTGCCGTACCTGGAAGGATTCACAGGGAATCCTCGCAAACAAAATATTGCGCCAATTTACACCCTTAACAATGAAAAACAAATACCACATACGCGTTTCTCGTTTGTTACTCATTAAGTATAACACATACACTACATAAATTTCCACTTTTATTCTAAAAATAGAGACAATCATCCACGTATGCAATAAAATATGAAAATTTACTTCTTTTCCTTTCTTTAAGATCACAGTGACAGGTATAAAAGAATCGGTCGCGACCGAATAAAATTTTCTTACTTGCTTTCCTTGTTTTATTCGTTTGTATACACAGAAAACCATATGATTTGTAAATTCCCGCAAAACCTACTCAAAACTGGAAAAGATTGAATTTTCACCTCGAAAAACGCAATGAAGCTTTATTGTATCAGCGCCCTATCAAGTGTACTTTTAATAAAATTAACCACCGTATTTGGCGTTGTCAACTATCTATTATCATAAAATTGGTGATTGTATTTACAGCGTTGATATTCCGAAGCACAATTCGAGATAAAACTCTTCAGTATCAATTTTGCGTTGAAACGCTGTTAGTTCATAAAAAACATGAATTGAAGCGTCAAAAAAATGTGGCGTACAACGCTAGTGCAAATTAAGGCAAATTGTTACACTATTATTTTAATATATATATAGGAAATACATTATTTAGCCTGCGTGTAGACTGAAAAAGAGGTTACCAAAGGACTATCCAGAAGCAAGTGCCATAGTATGTGGCATTTATGGAAAAGCACCTTGACTTAAAGAAAAAATAAGATAAGTCCAACAAATGCACAGCAAATGAAGAGAATTGATTGCAACTTTAAGCAGTATGGCTGGGCATACCGGATATGCCCGAATACGTGTAACATATGATTTTATCATTTAATATTTGTGGTAAGTACAACCCTACAGTAGTGGTACTGTTAATCTCACGTGCTAAGAAATAAATGACGTGGAGAAGATTTTTTTTTGGTGGGTGAAAAGAAGAGGCAGAACTGCGGAGAACTTCACGAGATTAAAACTGGCGATGCTGCGTAAGAAAAAGATTTTTGATTTTAGAAAAAGGAAAGGAAACAGCATATTGGTTAATAAGTGGTGTACCGATAGTAAGAGTGGAAAGAAAATTGTGAAATATTATGCTAAGTCGCAACATGCATGAAAGTAAAATTAAGTTTATATCAATAGTAATTTATTATCCAAAATTGGCGTAACTGTGGCAATAATAGAAACAAAAAGAAAAAAAAAA
>CCAG010023049.1:0-20636 GCA_001077435.1 Glossina morsitans morsitans
AATACAAAATACTATTCCAATTGGTGTGCAGCCATATAGGAGAGAGAGAGAGAGAGTGAGAGTGAGAGTGAGAGTGAGAAAGAAATGGAGGGAGTCGTAGGTAGGTATAAAAGAATTCGCCTTAACTATAAATTTTCTTATTACACTATTTTCTTATTTTGTTTATCCCTAAAGTAACGTAAAATTTGTCTTCTTGTTTATTAAAGTCAATATTTAACAAAATATTGTGTTTACCAACATGTTGCTAGCTACCAACCACTTACTACTGCTGCTGCTGCTGCTGCTGCTGCTGCTATCTTTAGTTTGTTCGGTAACTAAGATTGTTTCGAATATAAACAGCACTTTCTTTTTCTTTTTTGTCCGCTATTGAAAATGAATTCAAGCAGTCACTAAATGTACCATAAAATAATTTTTACTTATTTTATTTATTTTATTTATTTACTTGAACACATGTTTGCTTTCTCGTTCGGTACATTGCGCAGAGCAGAGTACGATGATTAACAAGACATGTTTATAAACATCCGGTAGAGTGTTTGAAATAAAAAGTTGATAAGTTTTTTCACACAAACCCGGGTTTAAAAAAGATTTTTTATATAAAAAAAAAGATTCAAAAATATGCAGAGGGAAGCCACATACATATTACAGTCGACTTAGGTCTCATCTTTCGTTAGCAAACACTTGCTTTCGTTTATTGTCTTTTAATGAAAACAAATTTCGAAACTAAGTTTCGTCTAAAGTACGCGGTAGAACTTCAAACGTAACACTCTACACAGGCATATACGCCTTATCCTCTGACTATGTGACACAGTATTAAAGAAAATACTTTGGTTTTTCAAGTATTAAGCAAAGGCTTGTCTGTCAGCATTACCCCTGAATTTTGAATCATGTTTCACTTAAATTTAATGCGTTCGATAAAGTCCTGAGCTCTTGACCGCGATTACCCCTCATACGTTATGTCTAATATTTATTACGATCATGACTGTATATCGTATTGCGGTCTCTATTGCAATGTCCTTGCAAGCGATTGACAAACTATATAAGAAACACATGCCTGGTAATAGGAAATTAAAACTGAAGATTCGAAAAGATTCCTAAAAACTACCTGTTTGTAAAGAAACAAATTTATTATGGGAACGATTACAAGAGTGCGTACGTACACATATTCATCATGACAGAGTTCATTGTCGAAACCAAAAGATATGAAATTTCTAAAGAAATCTCAATGGATAGATAAGTCTTACCACACCGCGGCCACACAGAGCCACAAAGACATATATATATATATATATGGCTTAGTAACGCTAGAGAATTTTAACATTTGTTGATTTGATGTCAATAAAAAAAAAGTAGGCACAGCTCAGAGGCTTTATTGCCTTTTTGCTTTTTGAGACTACATTGTTGTTGTGTGTGTGTATTTGAGAAATGTATTTGTTTTTTGCACAAAATACTTATATACACATAAATGCATAAAAACACACGTACATACATATTGAGATAAAAATCACTAAAGCAATAAATAGATAAAATGCCACCTAGTAGTGGCATAGTTGCTTGGTTGTATATAAAATATCGTTCAAAAAAAAAAAAACAAAAAAAACCAAAGGTATAATAAAATAAAAGATTATAAAAAAAAAAAAAAAAAAAAAATACCAACTACAACAACAGCAAAAAAGTGTCTAAATTTAGGTTTTATAATGTTTTCATTTTACGGTAAATTTTCTTGTTGTTCTTCAAAAATATTTTTGCCAAAAAAAAAAAAAAAAAAAAACAAACCGAACATATGTATACCAAACTAATGATGGCCATAAATCATTAAAGGTGTATTTCCAGTGCATACAATGAATAACAGAAAACATTCCAAAGAAAGAAAAAAATTTAAACTAAATTTAATAATTTGTTAAACTCTTTAAAATAACAAAAAAGAAACAGAAAAAATATATAAGCAGCACAAGAAAAGACAACAAACAAAACCACTCATCAATCATTAACCATGATGAGCGAGATGGCAAGATATTGTTCAGAGTTAAATACAAATGTTTATAAGCATTTGAAACAGAGTATTGCCATGGATGGTTCGTGTGGCCTACACAAAACCCATCTTTGATTATAGGTTATGAGAGAAACCCTTTAAGCATAACCGTGGCCATAGCATCATAACTACAATTATAATGTTATGCTGGTTTAAGAAGATAAAAAAAAAAAAAAAAAAAAAAACCAAAAAGAACCGAAGGAGACCTCCATTTAAATATACCACGTTTTAAATTCGTGTTGTTGTTATTCTTGTTGTTCTGCTGTAGTAAACTTTTATATAAAATCCCCGAATGAAATAAAATAACTACAGAAAAAAAAAAAAAAGAAGAAGATTATTTTAATGGTACAACAATGAAATAAATTTGTTGGTTGTTGGTGGTGGTAGAGACTTCGAATTTTGTATATAATTCCGTTTTCTACTCTGCATTTATTTCATGTATGTGTGTGTAGTATATATTTGTATGACTATGCACATAAAAAGTGGTTAAACTGGTTTCAATCACAACATGAATTTTACTGTGCATCCAATCATCAAAACAATATTGCACGCAATCTGCGCTCACTAGTTTCCTCACACACACACACACACACACACTCACCGATTCCTCAGCCAAAATACTATCTGACAGCCATATTGATTTTGAACACATTTATTTAAAATATTTCCCTAATTTCACAGTTCGACTTAATCTTCTCTTTTTGTGCCATATCACTTACTTTAGATGAATTGGAAATTTCGTTTCTAGACGAATCGAAGAATATTTGTGCAGATTTCAATTTCAAAAATTAATTTTAAGATTCCTACTTCTCCTTTTTCACAGCATGAGAGTTTCACTTTAAAAAGAACGAAAAGCATATAAGAAATCTTAGTGATGTTGAAAAGAACATAACGAAAATGGAAAATGTATGAAAGCACTGCCTTTCAGTGTATCTGAGATGTTTAGAGTGCTCTGTGATATGTTGACGTGCTGTGCAACGTTTTATCATAGCGATATGTTGAGTAAAAAAAAACATGAATATCTCAGACGGTGTTTTGGTTACAGCAACATTTCTATGCAAATAAAAGCTAATTAAAAAATAAAGCAATTTTTTCAAATTTCTTCCTTCTCTGAGATGTTTTTATGTTCGAAATGTTTCGTCTTATGGTTTTTTATGTATTATTTTTACTATTTTATTTTATTTATATTTCGTATTTTTATTGCATTTTGTCAGCTGGTGATAAACAGTTTTTCTGAACCACACTTTAGCTTTTTATGATGTATAATGAAAATTTTTACTTATTACATTTTATTTTATTATATATAATCCGATAATATTGACGAATTAAACTCGTTTATATCGTTTCTTTGTAAAAGTTTATGCCAACATTTCTCAAAAGATAGATTTCAGATTGATTCGAATCCTGGTAAAAGCAATCAGTGCATTTAACTTGTGACGATGATATCATTGTGAATGCGTATTTGCTATAATAATGTAATGAAAAAATATTTTTATCATTTGAAATATAATTTCATATTACACGTACTCTGAAATAGGTCGACACAGTTAACAGGTTAATTACTTTTATTACAAAATTTCAGCTACTTCTCTTAATAGTAGTAGTAAAAAACTTATTGCATAAGTATGAGAAGATTTATCCATTAGCTTGGATTTACCAGAAATTTCTGTTTTCCCATTTCCTTACAGATCTTAGCTTACATTCCAAGAATCCGATCAATGTTGGCCCTGCTTTCTATGTATCTAGCAAGTGTAGCGAGCAAATAAGATCGCATGCTATATTTCTATAAATTGTACTTTTCCTCATGCCTTTTGTGTTCCAGTTTGTGTAAAGTATAAGAAATCGCTTCAAAAGTTGTTCCCTAAAGTTTTTGTTTCAATGAGTTTAAAATTCTAAATCAGTTTATTAAAATAGTCACCTAGTGATCTTTATCGTTAGTACCTTTTAACCGAGGATCTAAGATTCCTTTCAGATATTTGCCTTGAGGAAGCTATGGGATAGGTTCAAAATTAGGGGAACGAAGGCATGCATGGATTCCATATTTCTTGTGGATACTATGACCAAACTTCGATGCGACAAGAGAACACTTTTAATATAAGAACATAGCATAACCTTAATGTCGAACATAGTGGCATCTGTGAGAAAGAGGGAAATGGTTCACATTTGATATAAATTTTGGGTAGATTCCGTATGTCATACTATAGATTGTCATGGACAGCAGCAATGCTTCAAAATGCTCGACTGGCGATAGATGTTGTGTTTACATGGCCCATAATGTTGTGAAAATCTTACTGGTGAAGAACAGAATTTAGCACGATTTGCGTATAAACATCGGTAGAGAACAAAACTCAGAACTCAATTAGAAATCGCAATACAAACAATCAGAATTTCAAAATATAAATCCGAAGGAATTCGGATTTCCTACAAATTACCCAAAGAATTTTCATATTGACATGCCTGGGGTTTATATAAAGCATTCCTACTTTTAATTATTAATGAAAATAATAAATAAATTAAAACAAATATAATTTTCATTATTTTCTAATACCATTACAGATCAGATCACAAAAACCCTACTATACAGCAGATCCCGAAGTCGATTCCCTGGTATGTATTATTATGTATTATAATATACTCGATGAGACTCGATGAGAGAGTATTTCTAACATGCTAAACTAAATTGCCTTGACCTAAAAAAAAAAGATGAAAGAAAAAAATTAAAAGATATTATTTGTATAATAAAATATATATTGAATTGAATAAACAAAGCGTGCATATACATAAACACACATACGTATGCGCGCAGAGAGTACATGGAGGAGAATATGCACAATCCAACAACAAACAAGAGGATAGTTTAGTTAAATTTAATAAAATTTTCTAATTTAAGTAATACAAGTTCATTGTCAGAAACAGCGGCAAGAGCGCTCTAACGCGGTCGTATAATAAAATCGCAGGCTCCAACCCACATATAAATGTGTATATAAATGAGATAAAAGCAACAACAATAACGGTGACAGCAACAAATGTTTGTTGAATAAATTCATTAAAAAGTCGCGAATAAAAAAAAAGTCAAGAAAAAACTATGGCTGAGAAACACCGTCAGAGTTACATTTGAAAACAAAAAAAAAGAAAAATAAATAAATAAATAAATAAAAATTGAGGCAAACAAATAATGATGTTAATGCTCTAACGCAAGAAACGAGAATAAATATTGCTTAAGATTTTGTAGTTTTTTATATTTTTTACATATCACGATATAAATGTTTTTTGTTTTTGTATCTTGCAAACATATCTTTTTTTTTGGTTGTTTAATTTATCATTAATTATTGCATATAAAACAACGGTTGTGTACTATGTAAGCTACTGTTATAAGCTTTAATTACTCTTTTTTATTACATTATATTATATTCGACACATATATGCAAATATACACACACATATATGTATATAGATAGATAGATAGATATAGATATAGATATACATATAGGTGTGCATGTGTGTGTGTGTATAAATATTTTAAAATAGGCAACAAGTTAATGCTAACTAAAGTTGCTAGGGTTTACAGTTTGAATATTGCAAAGCAAAAAAGTGAGAAAGAAAATCAAAGACAATTTATTTATACGCGAAGTTTTCGTATTATAATATGCGCTTATGACCAATTCTTAAGGCCAAGAACAAGTACACACATGCATTAAATTGTAAGCATAACTAAGTACGTATTAAAGAAAAAGTTTAATGCATTTATAGTTAGTATAGACACAGACTGATTGACTTAGTTGGAATATTTAGTCGCGTTACACACGTAAACTAATGCATATATAACTGCTTGCTATCTAATATATATATATATATATATATATATATATATAAGTGTATTGATGTTTATATATATTCATATGTATTTATGTATGTATGTATGTATGTATGTATGTATCTATGTATACGCTTGCGTATAACAAGTACTTTAATGTCATAAATCATTTTGTCGTCGTAAAACATGATGCATGCATGTTACTGCTGTTGCTGCTGGAACTGGTAAAATACAGTTTCATGTGTCTGTGTCTGGGCAGTTATGGTTTCTTATTCATTGTTTTTTTTTTTTTTTTTTTTGTGTTAGGGCTTCTTTGGTCTGCACTTTTTTCTTTATTTTATTTATTTTTTTCTTCCTGAAATCATTAAAATGCTTAAACATTTAGTAACACATACTTAATACATTTGTTGAGAGAATTTGTTCAACTTATTTTATTTTCATTTTTTTATTCAATTTTTTCTTGTTGTTGTTGTTGTTGCTGCTGCTGTTGCTGCTGTTGCTGTTGTTCAAGTTATTTGCTATGTATACTCATTTATAACCATCTCTCCGTACATAAAAGTTATTTTTATTTTTGTTGTTGTTGTTTTATTGCTTACACATTTTTGCCACTAAAAATTGCGCCTTGAGTATGTCGAAGAGTATTTTGTAAACAAATTTTATGTTTAACGACACTTACTAAATAGTATTGTCAGTCTGTCTGTCTGCCTGAGTTGGGGTTGTGTACTTTGGTTTAGTGGTGATGATGATGATGATCATGACGATGATGATGATGATGACGGTGGTGGTGGTGGTGGTGGTGGTGGTGGTTATGTACGCACTGTACACACTGTGTAAGTGCCATTTTAACGATTTTTATTAGTTTAGTGGGTTTGAAGCTTCCACAAGCACATTCATACGCATATAACTTTATGTATGTTAAGTACATAAAAAGAGAAGCATGAATCTTTATGTGTTCATATGGTTGAGGTTTTTGAGGTAAAATCATAAAAATGTCACAGATGCAAACATTTTGCAAAATTAATGTATAATATATAAAAATCCATAAATATTATATATGAAAATCATTTTTGCAAGAAGTGATATGTTCATTAAGAATTACATTTTTATTATTTCGCATTTTCATATAAACGAATAAATAATGCATTGAAATGGGACTGAGAAAGAGAAACGTGAAAATTGCGCTCATATGTTTTCAAATCAAGTTAAAAATTTTTTATGGGATAACACTTTTCCCAAAAAGTAGATGCTTCAACTCCTCTAGAACATGCAGGAAAAAATGTTTCTTTGAAATTTTGACTTAGATCGCAGAGCCTCTTTAATTAAAGGCGGGAATTAGTCCGAATTCATATTTTTCTTATGATTTTTCCCAATTCATTTTTTTTTTTCATAATTCTGGAAGATGTGCTTGGTGGTAATCTCCTCAAATATTATTATTCTATACTTTTCCTTCTATTTCATAGAAATTGTCAAAAACCTTCAACTACTACAGTGATGTGACTTCTTAACATTAATATCTTGGAAACTATTAGAAGTACAGACGGATAGATACAAAATAAATAGTGTTCTTATTTGCTTAAAAAGTGCAGCGAACAGTTTTGTTTTGCGAGAAAATGAATCGAAGTCACAATTGATAGGGTGAAGCAACCTTTAAGACCAACTACTAATCCTGTCTGGGCGACTTTTCATCAACTTTTACATTTATTGCTTGCAAGCTTATTACACACTATCTATAGCCAATGGGGAAAGTAGTGTTAATTTTGTCATTCCACTTATAGTATGTAAAAACATATATCAACGACAAGGCAAAGGGCCAACATATTTAATTAGGGCGACATCCTTCGAATACCCAATAATTCATTTATTTATGTATCCTCTACTAGAATTTCCATATTAATATGCAAGGCTTGAGTTAAGCAGATCTACCCTTGATGAACTTTAGAAATGTGCCAGATGAGTCACTTTCATAAACAACTACAACAAGACATGACCCGGTGTAGGTTTATCTAACACGAAAAAATTAAATAATTGTCGACCGTTTTCCGCACATGTATCATCTACTAAATTAATAAAATCTGTTTTGTTATGGCATTAATAAAGGTCAAGGTGATTTTACTTAATAAGGAAATTTTAAAAAAAGCTTTTCAAAAATTTTTTTCTCATAAAAAAATACATTTCTTTTATTTACAGATGGTGCAAGCAATACAAGTACTTCGGTTTCACCTCTTAGAGTTAGAAAAAGTAAGTAGACATAAAAATAAAAATTATTATTACGCATTATTTTTATATATGTATTTGTATGTAAAGAAAAATGCCTCAAGAAAAACTTCTTCTCTAACTTCTTTCTCTAATATACTAACAATTAATTTCTTTTCCCCCAAAAATACTTAATTTAATTCGCCGCATATCATTATCAAGTCGACCGTCACCTTATTTATGAATTAAAGGGAATGAATTTCCATTAAGATTGTTCACTGAAAATTTTCACGCTTAGTAAGTAAATTTTTTGCTTTTTTCAATTAGAATAGAGCAACAAAGTGCACAATATAATAAATAGTATAAAATGAAGAGAGAAACGAGAAAATTAATTAAACAGAAATGTTAAGCAAACCATGACTATACTATATCACTAAGTGAAATGAAGACCTTTCGCATCAAAAAAAAATATTTCCTTAATTTTGTATCAAATACAAGAACTAATTTGTTTAAATAACTAATTATGTAAATTTCAACATTGTAAAAAATTAGCTATTAACTATCGAGGAACACAATAGAATTAAAGAGTTTTTTTTCTTTTATGTAGGGTTTGCCACATCCATATAGGTAACATAAAGCAAACAGCCAGGTTAGAGTATATAGGTTTATATTTAAATTAAACTTATACTCGGACTGAGTCATATATGCTGAGAAAAGTACTTCACAGTCAGAAAGAGGCCTAGTTTTCAAGATTGTTATGCCCATTTTTGAAGATGGAGAATAAATATTCGCTGATTTTATTCTTCACGTGTATGAGTGAAAAAAAGAAATCACTTCTTATAACTCTGAAGGAGCACAGCGGCTTTGCCTAACAGGCGTCTTGTCAATTAGACTTTTTAACTGTTTAATAGCCAGCCGGTTGTTTGCACTGACAGCTTGAAGCTCGCTCTAGTTGCCATAATGAGAAATGATTCAGCATTCATGTCGCTATTTGCGCAACTACTGTTAAGATCTCGTAAAAGAAAATGTTTCTGCAGCGATTCAAATGGACTTTTCTATAATCCTTTGATGACGTTATTACAATGTTTGCAGTCTCCAAAAAAATGTGCGCTTGTTTGCTTTCGAAGTGCTTCAAAGACGAATCACTTTCGCATTCTCTTGAAAATCCTATCCAGTCGGCTCGTGGGTTGATATCCATCAATATCAAGTCAGGCGCTTAAAACAACATTGTGAAGAGTACTCAAAAAGTCGGTGTCATGTTGTATGTTACACGGTGACTGTGTTGTATGTTACAACAAATGTCCTGCGGGACTTCAGGGTAGCAAGGCCCCCTTCGATGGGGATTGTCTCTCTTCCTGAGGGGTCCTCAATCAACTAAATTGATTGCCAATGGTTGTAGGCAACCCGTCTGATTAAAGCTCATGCCAGGTGCAGACGTTAACGCACAGATATGCATCTGTCCTCACCATTTAATTTTATTCTAATACTATTTAGATGGTTAAGAAGCAATTTTCAACCCCAATGGAGCACTCAAAATAATTGCTCCTATCAATAATCGTTTTGTTAAATACATAATATGGTCTTCATCTGGAAAATAGAGCTTTTAGTAGATACAGTAGAACACTCAAGAAGGAATGTGAATCCGGTCAGCTTATCAATAGACATTATATATAATTTAGAAGAGTAGATATTCGAGGAGTTAACTTAAATAAGATTGTATGGATTGTAACTCAGGCTACAGGCGGCAATTCGCTCAGTGTAAAAGCCATCTATTTTGAATTTTTCATTGAGAGGATATCCAAAATTAAAATTAGTAGATTTAATGTTTTTTTCCGGTTGTGCATAGTTGTTTTTGCTCTCTTGCTGCTATATACGGTTTGCATGCGATTAGTTTACCACACAACATATCAGTACTCGCAACAAACAAACCAAACATTTACAAGCATACTACCCGTACATGATTTCGTGTAAATGGTGCAAAGATCTTTCAATGCGAGCCATTTATAGACTTGATTACAAGAACAACAACTATTGAGAAATTTATTTTTGCTACCTAAAACGAATCGCGCATATTCAGCGATTTGGATTGATTGATGAAAAGCGGAGACAGAAGTTGGATAATTTCAAACCTATTTATTTAGAAGATTAGTGTCTATATGATAAGATGAAATTTGTAAAATATCGGTTTCTAGAAGATTCTTACAATTACTGACTTGTGGCAGCGGGCACGTTTAAGTCAGGCTCAAGAACATTTTCAAACTTTATTTGTGGACTTTCACCCAATCGAAGCCCTGCCTCAATTTCTAAGATTTTCGTTACGCCAATGGTAAGCGTATGATTGAATAGGCTAAAAAAGGAAAGGGCGGACGTGGCTGGACTGACGGAAATTCTAAGCCGATCACGATTATTTAATTCAAAGAAGAATGTTTTGTGATGCGTATTTCGGGGTGCTAAAAACACTAGGTGCCACTAGGAAAGGCGCGACTGAAAAGACTCTAAGCCATAGCGACAGACATGGCTGAACTTAATAAGATCTTAGGCCGATAGAGATTTTATAATTTAAATAACTATAATAGGTTTGCCATTCTCATTTAGAAGTGAATATATAAAGAATTCCAAAGCAGACGTAAGAGCCTTTCAGCTGTGGCTGAATATAATATTGCATCGGGGCAGAGCAATAATTGTTGGTTTTAAATGATAGTAGAGCAGGTAACGATCGGTAATAGTATACACGAGTTCTATGTAATTCTATGGAATTCTATTTTATCAATTAAAAAGAGAATTAAATCGTTACAAGAATTTTCATTTCAAATGGGAAAAAAAAATTAATTCTAATCTTTAAAAGGAGAAAAGCATCCATCATACCACCCAATAGCAGTACGCGTAATAAAGATAAATAATAAGAAAAAAAAAAAAAAAATATGCAAGAAAATATAAAAACCAGAACAATAACAACCACAATAACAACAAACAAACAAATTACGAAAATAAAAAAAAAAAATTAACATACATAAATTTCACAGAAAAGCACGTTGTCTCCTGCGTTACTTTGTCGATGGGACAGACACTTACACAGAGAGGAAAAGAGCGAAAAACGGACAGACGGACATTCAGACATTTACTCAGACATTTTTATACATTTATACGTGCATTTTGCTCGCTTAACATGTCAAATTCAACACTTGACAAATTAATCAAAAATTATCATTAACAATGCATCAACACAAACGCACGCTCGCATATATATATATACATACATACATACATACGTACATACTTACTTACATACATGCACACTGAAAAGCAATAACGACGAAGATGACGATGATGATCATGATGATGATGTTGACTACCGCTACAACAACTCTCCAATGGTTCAGCGGATAAAACGCCGAACAAATAATAACATATACCGGCCCTACGTGAATATGGTGCAGTCTGTATTCGTCTACACATGGACATGGTATTGTGCATATGCAATAACATGCATATCTACACAAAGCAGAACAGCAGCATCATCATCATCATCATCATTATCATCATCATCATCATCATCATCATCATCATCCCGTCATCAATAAAGCAACAACACTGAGTGTGATGTACACACATACTGCACTTTAGAGTGCAATCGACAAACACACTCTTGTACGTACAAATACAAATATGCACGCAGTCGTAATATATACATATATAAACCAAATAAAAAACGAAAACATTCATATTAAACATAACAATTTATAAAACGTATAACAACTCATATCTGAAAGCGCATACATACATATATATATGTATATACAACATTAAGATTCGTATGGTCATGTAGGTCTGCCTGTCGTTTTTGTTTGTCTGCCTATCTATCTGTACTCGATAAGTGTGGATATTGTTTACTAAAATTGTGTAAAGAGAACGTCTTTAAATGGACTTTGGTCTGTTATTTAAGACTCTTATGGAAAAGGAAGAAAAATGCAAAAAACATGAAAATACAAATAATTATTATAATTGTTAATAATCATTATGGAAATATTTATGGATGGATATCTACCTATGCATGTATTTCTCTTCATTTATTGTACATAAATACTTATGGGTGTTATTGTAATGGATATGCAATACATAATAGTCTGATTTTTAATTTACAGTAAATACCGACAAAAAGACAACATATTAACCTTGTCACTATATTGGTAAGATTGTTCGTAGCTAACATATTTGGAATGCGCCACAGCATTGCATGCTTACATTGCTGAGAGTAGTGCGGCAATAAAATCTACTTTGCTTAGCCACATTTCTCCATTAGTTTGGCGTCTACTATTAAAAGTCTTAAAAGCGAAACTGCACTTCATTACATATATTCTTAGTGTAGTTTTACGTAAAGGATTGAAACGCTTGATGAAAATGGCTTTGTATCTTGATGCTTAAGGTGCTGTTATCATTGACTGATAACTTGCAGCGGGTCAATTATACTAATATTACATAAAATCGTTATGAAAGAATTGAAAAAAGGAAAACAAGTACTGCTGATGGTTGTATAAGACTCCTCTCATCCTCTCTTATGTCAGATCAGCACCCTCATGTCAAGTAAACTCAGGCCTTTGAGGATATGACTGCTTTGCAACAATGGCCCTCTCTTCTCTCTCAGTTTCATATATTGCTTTGCCCCTTATTGCGCCAAGTTCGATGGATAATTTAAGATTAAACTTTCTGCCGCAAATTGCAAAGTTCCTATGCAGACCTGAACGGAGTTGGAAAATTTTATTTACTATGAACAATGGTTTTAATAGATAAGATATACTCGAATATCAGGTTTAAATAAACGATAGATTTTAAATGTAGCTCACGTGCCACAATTTTATAAGAGGCTGTATTCGAAGAGTTGTGCATATATATGCTAAGTTGGTGATCACGCAAGAAAAAGTCTGCGTTGATTGGCCAAAAACACCCCTAGAAGAATTCAGCTTCGTATCCATTGACAATAATTATCCAAAAAGAAAAACACAAATAAAAGCGAAATTTAACTTGGCTGTCTATGCTTCCCGCTATTTGGGAAAAAGTCGAATTATTCCACAAACACTTTCTCAAGATTGGCATTACGTAGTAATCTGATTTTGTCACATCGCAGGTGGCTTTTTGAGCACTCAAAAGATTAGTTTGATGGGCCGTCCGCCAAGTAGGTTAGATTTCTTCCTACCAGATATAAAACAAAAAATTGTGTAAAGGGAAAGTTTCGATCCTGATGCGGGCGTTTGATGCATTCAGATCCTAACTTTTAGCACAAGTACGCCCAGCGATTCTTTGTGTTATGCAATCATTCCACTTCGTCCAAGCAATAAAAGATTTGAATATGTGTATGTTAGCTTCCTTTGGTCGACGTGTTATTACTGACATCTGTGCAGCATTTTTAGAACTTGAATTGCTTGGATCACTCCTTTCAATGCGTGCAAAGATTCTTTATCTTTTTGTAAGTTGGTCAACGGAAAGCTTTGATCGTTTATTACCAGCAGGCGAACGCATGCGTTCGCAATCGTAAGGAGACGAGAATTAAACTCTCTCTACACTCCTTTTAGATTTAACAGAAAACATCTGGTTCTAGGGTATAGATAATTGCGATGGGATTCTTGTAGTTATTTAGAAAATCCTTGCATTGCCCTTATCACTCTAAAGGTCTGACCTTATCTTAGCTACTTAAGAGTAAATTCCAATTACCTGTGATTAGCTTACGAAGAATTTGTTATTTAACGTTTAGAATATAAAACGAATCTTTTTCGAATAATCGGTAATCGTGAAACTAGTTTGAACTCAATTTATTGCTATTTTCTTTTGATAATTTTATAAACACAACGCGATAACAGGTTAAGTTATTTCACATTTCTAAGATAAAAGTTTAAGCAAACAGCTTTAATTTATTCATGTTATCTTTGCAATATAATGCTTTTATTAAAGTTCAATATACATCAATATAGTCAATCAGCGACAAATTTTCAGTTATCTTGTTTTGATATTTATCCCGTATCCGTGGACCAAAGAAATGAAGAAGCAGCAAGCAAATGTAGAAAAGCAGAAAAAGAAAATAAAAATAAAACGTTGAGATGTGAACGTTTATTATTGCGTTGTGCGATGCGATGCGATTGCTCAGTCAGGTTGACATAAAAAGGCCAAAAGGAAATTTCGAAAAACCAGTCTTGAAGTAAATCAGTTAATGTATTCTTCTGGCTTATGGTTTCCTTTTTTTGACCAAAAGTCAGGCTTAGAGTTTTTTTTTTTTTTTTTTTTTTTTTTTGTTTTTTCCTTTGATTTCATCTGTTTTCATCTGCATTGTCTTAAACACAAGCAGATACGTACGCAGAGACATATAAACCAAGTGGTGACTGTTTTTTCTTTTTTTTTTTTCGCCGTTAAGCCGGGCCAACAAGCAGTCAGCGAGAGGCATATGTTTATCTTTTTTATTTTTGTTTCTTTACTGTTTTTGGTGACAATAACATTGACCGCAAAACTTAAAACTCTGGCTAACAACAGGCTGACTAGCTGCCAGCCTGCCTGCCTGCCTGCCTGGAATGACTGACTTAACTATACTTACTGACTGACTGGTCAACAAGTATACATTAAACCAGTTTGTCAAGTTTACCGAACGGAAAATACACAGATGAAAAAAATAAATAAATAAAGTTTGTATATAAAAAATTTTAGCAGTGACACAAAATTGTTCACCAGAAAAAAATGCAATTTTATATTGAAGTCGGTGTTTGTTTTCTTTTTTCATTTTTTTTTTTTTCTAAATGAAAATAAAAGAGATTCAAAATTTGCATATTGTTGTTGCATAAACAACAACAACAATAACAATAACATACGCTTGATAATGATAATGACGGTGAGAATAATGATGATGAGAATGATGAGTAGCGACATAGCCATCATCATGATCAAATACACATTTGACTTGACTCACTATCACTAAAAGCTTAATTTTATTCACTGCTTTTGTTATCTTTTATCAAATGTGGAGTAGTGCTCTTGTTGTTCTTGTTGTTGTCATTGTTGTTGCTCTTAATACGGCCTTATAGAACCGTATTCTAAAATACTATCTTAAAAATGCATAAAATACAACTCTGCTTTAAATAAAATTTAAGAATAACAAAAAAGTAACAACAATAACTATAAGAAGGAAAGAAAAAACGCATTTTGATATTCAATGCTTTTAAACAACGCAGGCGAACATGTGTGCAAGCTTAGCTGATGGTTCGCATGTGGTTCTATGTGCTTACACTCACACATATATACGCGATATACATATCAACATTGTTTTATATACCATTCATTTTCATATATGCATATGTATAAGGAGCAATGTATATATGTGTGTGGAGTAAAGAAGAGTTAGCCATGGTTGCCATTGTGATGCCTTAGGCCAATATGCATATCGGGTCTGATGCATATTTATGCCAATTTTTACATTACAGTCAGCCGTCCAAAAACCGGCCGGCTTTATGGCTACAAATACGTACAGACATGCGCATACATGTACAAGTGTACGTTGTTTTCATGGATATACGTATGTGGGTATATAAAAACAAAAAAGGGTTTTACTATAAAGATCTCTTGTTCTCTTTTTCCGTTTTTTTTTTTTTTTTCGTTTTCATTTATTTATTTTTAAGTTTTTTCTCCACAAATATGCACATTTAAGTTGCGCCATTTTTTACGCTGCCTCACATACCACATTATACGCAAAAACTCATTTGCATGTCTATCATGTTTTGATGGGTTTTGTAAACTCAACACAGCACCACGTAAAGCTACAACAAGAAGAACAACAACATATAACTATACCACATGATAATGTGCAGTTGAGAGTTCTTTTTCTTTTTTTTTTTTTTAAATAATATCTTTCTTACTTTAAATAACAATTTCTTCTTCTTCTTTTTTTTTTGAGGCATTTTTCTTGGCATATTTAATTTTAAGCAGTATTTCTCTAATCGCCACTGAAATCAGACGAACGTAAACAAGAGTATCGTTACTATTGAGAATAGTTATTAATCTTATATTTTAAACTTGTGTGTAACTACAACAACCACTGCGTAAACATTCTTAACATTTATATTCCCCAGTCAAGAAGCTACCAACGTTAGGAGATATGATAGCCAGTGACGCCAAAAGCCACGATAAGGCGGTTCGTGTAAAATCCTTTAGTCTTAGTTTTTGTATAAGCGGAAGGCTTACTAGGAAAAACAACTTAAGTCATAAGCGGAGAATCTCGTCAATTCTCTCATTCTTTACAGCAAAATTTTGAAAAAAAAAGAAAAACGTATATAAAATTATCAAATAATGCCCTCTCACTAGGTCAGAGGCCCTTTCGTCTCTCAATTTCGTCGGCGCTTCTGCACACGAATGGGTGTAAAGGTGGACAGGATATTGAGCAAAATATAAAATCTTACTAAAATTCAGTGCAAGTCGTTGTTGTTGGGTGCCAAACCGCTATTAGTCCTTATCTTCCTATTCATAGTTTTCTACATCAATTTCTCAAACCATCCCCGAATCCATTTAATTAACAGGTTCTATCAAGTTGAGTCCACTAAGAATGGGATCGTTGTGCTAAATTTATATAAAATAAGTAAAAGCAATAATAGTGGATTTCAGTAACGATAAGTTAAATAAGTTAAAAGAAAGCCTTTTATGGGAAGCGGTCGGAAAAATGGTCCCCTCGGAACCATTTTCAATAGCACTGCTCCCTGTGGCAAAACACGTTCGCTTACCAAACTTCATCAGCGTATGTTAAAAATTATAATTTGCAAATTGAACACCAGAAAGACAGACAGACAGACAAACTTAAATCGACATAACCAAAATTCAAGTTCTTCCGCATAAACTTCATATAGCCTTGTACCACACGTTGTGTGGTATGTAAAATATATTTTCACAGATGTAAAAAAAAAAAAACCCTGTTTGGGTGGCAGTTTTCTTCAAACGATGCTTCTTTTTGAAAGGGCACCCGTTATTCTTCCATTATAGCACGCATTTTTGCATCTCGAACAACTGCCCAAGTATTATTTGAAAATATAACTCAAAATCTAGGAACTATTTTCTTACTTTTTGTAAAAATAGATTTAAAAGTCAATTTGAAATTTGAAATTTGTATAGCGTTTTGCTTTGATTGGTTGAAATCTTGCCACACTCACAGCAATCGTTTTATACCATTTTTGAATATTTTATTATTGAAGCCAATGATAAAAACAGCAGACAGCTATGCTATCCCTTAAGCAGACTCGACTTGTAGCAGCCGACCAAATTTTATCGAAGGACGAACATCAGATCAAATTGAAAAACATTTCAAGATTTATTAGCAGCAGTTAGCTATCTTAATATACTTTTGCTTGTTGTGATTGTGTGCTCTGAAGAAAAGGAAATTTTTGCACAAGGATCTCCATTAGCATGTAGTGAAGCTCAAACATGTTGAATGTGTTGAGGGTAATACCAAAATGCTTCTTTTTTTTTTTTGGGAAGCACGTGTTTTCACAATTTTCACCAAAGCAGCGGAATCTGCGGAGCTATAGGGTTGAGAGCACATTTGTTCATCTGTGGGTATCTAATTTTTATCTTTCGATAAAGAGAGATCAGAAAGGCAATTATTCAGTAACCATATTCTCCTTTCCAACCAGTCCGTAAGAAGATGAAGTAGCCAAAGCATGAGAACTCCTCAAGAAAAAGGAAATATTTGAAGAATTTAAAGGGATTTGTTTATCATATGGAAGACATTGTGTTCAGTTGTGACGATACATCGGATATAAGGTTTGCGTTGCGCAGCCATTCTAATAGCCAATCGTCCGTTGGGGATAATAACGGTGCAAAAGGAAGTAAGTGAGCCCGGAATTGTAGGAGTAGGTAAACACACCGTCATGGTTGTTAGCATTTTTACCCGTAGAAGCTTAATGAAAGATGATACTAGCAGTTCACGAGGCCACTATAAGCGAAGGCGGCTTACAGCAACTTATGGTGTAATATAATGTTAAATGTTATTATGCTTGTTAATAGGACGGCAACAGAGTTTCTATTATTCTATATATAAATAATTTAATTATAAATATCCTCTAAAATGAAAATAATTGAATAAAAATCATTTTTCTTCTTTTTCTTCCCCCATTTTCTCTTTCTGCTCTTTTCGTTTTTTTGTTCTCTCTTTCTCTTCTCTCTTTTTGTGCATCTCTATTATTGGTTGTGTGCATTAATGCGCGCCGCACACGCATTCTAGGTACATGAATTATGCGATAATTTCTGTCACCGATATATCTCATGTTTAAAGGGTAAAATGCCAATAGATTTAGTGATTGACGAACGGGACACCACCAAACCACCAGAATTGGGTTCAGCTAATGGTGAAGGAAGAAGTAATGCCGATTCGACATCACACACCGATGGAGCTAGTACACCAGACGTTGTGAGTACCCCCTTCGCGGGAGCACATGGTCCTATATTGGCGAGCTACAATGCGGTGGTGCACCCATGTTCGTAGTACGATAACGACCTTCTTGCAAAAACGAAGCGGGTGCTCACAATGCCCTGGGATTAAAATTTAAAAATAATGAAAATATAATAAAAAAAAAAACCTAAACTTAAAAAATCAAAACAAAAGTGTAAATTACCAAAAACAAAATACGAAAACTAAAAAACAAAATTACAACAAAACAAAAACGTATTAAAACCACGTTATAAAAAAGAAGAAGAAATTAAAAAAAAAGAAAGATTGCAACACGTATAGCAAAAATCGTCTACGAAACAAATATAGAGCCATGAACGCGAGAGCACACTCACACACACCGCCAACCACCACTGTGATTTATGTTGCGATGAAGCCCCCCATGCCAAGCCAACAAAATACAGCCAACCAATACAGTACAACCAGTCAACGAAGCATAAGAGCTTTTGCCAAAAAAAGAAAAAAAAAAAGAAAAACGAAAAAACAAACGCAAAAAGCAACAACAAAAAACCGAATGAAAATGAAAACACATATAAAACACAGCCAAGCCAAAAAGTGCGTATAAATAAATTGGAACTGATACTGGCCAGCAATTGGGAAAAAGCAAATAAACGTAAGGAAATGCCATGAAAAAGAAACAAAAATTTAGAGACATATATATATATATATATATGTAAAATAAAAAAGAGTAAAGATACTAGAGAGAGAAAAATGAAAAAAAAAGAAAAGCAAAACCAAGCAAAGCTTATTTATGGTTTTACTGACGACAGAATGGGGCACAAAGTTAATCCTATTTTTACTATACGTGCTGCAATACTTTCCTTTTTTTTAAGGTCTGGATTCCCTTTAAAAGAATTTTTATCATATGGTCCTGAGATTGAAGTGAAAACGAAAACAAAAATATTTTTGCAATTCAATGGCAATAATTGTTAAAACCAAAACAGCATTTGTTCTAAAAATTACATAAAGAAAAAAAAAAAAAAAAAGAGAAAGAAAACAAATAATTAAAACAAAATTTAAAATAAATAAATAAGTATAAAATATTTTTGTTTAAAGATAATAGAGATTATAAATATAATGTAAAAAAAAAAAAAAAAGAAAACGAAAAGAAAGAAAATACAAACATTTTGCAAATAAATTGTGTAAAAGTAAAAAGTACCACAACTACTACAAGAAGAACAACAACAAAAGCAGCAACAAAAATATAAATAATTTAATATAACAGAAAAATCAGAACAAGAAACACAACTTCGTTTTTGCAAGAGGCCCATATAGCTCGCCAATATAGAATATATGTAATAATATATAATTAATATCATTAATATTAATATATATATATGTATATTAATATATATATATATATGTATTAATATGTATATATATATATGTATACATAATTTTTTTAACCCCTACTAACTACTTTTAACTCTCACTTCAACAGTTATTTATTTTTTAAAAAAATTTTTTATTCTTTGATTTAAATTCTTTTTAATATATTTTATAATTATTAGCAATTTTTTGCGACTGGTGTATATAGTTCTCTGATTTTAACTTGTTTTCCTGTCTCTTTCTCTCTTTCCCTATGTGCTTATATGTGCATTTCTCTTTCTCGTTCTCTCTTATTCTCATTTAATTGTGATGACAATGCGTACGTGTGTATGTGTGTGTATGTGTGTGTTTATTGAATTGTTATTTATATGCATAAACACACAAACCCCTACAACTTTTTTTTTCATTTTTTTTTTTTATTTTCCCTTATGAAACTAATAAAAACAATGATAATTAAAGGATCATCAACAACAACAACAACAACAACAACAATTTAATCCATTGGAACAAACTTATGCCACTTACCGGATTAAAAATGAGGCAGATTTTTAAATGTTTTTGTAGAATCTTTTTTTTTTTGTTTAGGTTTTTTATAGATTTTTTTTTTTTTTTTTTTCAAAAACAGTAAAGCAAGGATTTTTTTTCATTTCCCTTACCATCACCATACATACAAACATAATAATATTAACAAGTATACGATTTTTCTAAAAACCTAAAAGCAAAAAGAAAACGTCCCTCTAGTTTCTTTAAAAAATAAAAAAAAAAAAAACTTGCCAAACAAACCATTTACTTTTTTATTATTCTCT
>CCAG010023051.1:0-53150 GCA_001077435.1 Glossina morsitans morsitans
ACACAAGAACAACAAGACTTCTAAAAATAACACACACATAAAAACCATTCATATGTAAGCACTTGTATGAATAAACCATTTTAGATATATATATATATGTATGTATATATATTTTGTAAACATTTTTTGTTGTGTTGTTGTTGTTAAACAGTGTGTGGTGGCAGTAGAATGCTTTTTCCGCAACTGACTGCAACTGTGTGAAACGTTAAAGGGGAACAATTTTTATTTCTGCTGACAGCTGCTCTGTTCTTGATATTTCTTTTGTTGACGATGTAACAAAACGATACATAATGCAAGTAAATATAGTGAAATTTAAGGTACCTAAAGCATACACACAATATTCAACAGAAATTGCAATTACAGTGGAGAACAAAAGTTGCGAGTTTTCACTAAAGAAGAATAGAAAGGTATTTTTAGCAATAAATAAAAGACAATTGACTCGTTGTCCCCACGATCGATACGATAAGTTAAACGTTCTAAATTCATGTCCTTTGTCGTCACACATTCATCTTAAATTCTTTTCAAAATATTTTTTTCAAAAATTTCTTGCAATGACTAAAATCATATATCAATACTCTGTCTGATATATCCTCTGATCAATTCCACGGAAAACCAAAATTTTCAATTTAATACATAACGGAAGTAATTGCATAAAGTAACACCCGCTGCTTTCTTATAAAAGCTTTAATCAAACGACTCACAACGAATAACATTCCACTTGCATAATAGCGAACTACAAAAGCTATCTATTCACGTGCAAAAACAATGGAAAATATGCAAAATAGTTCCGCTACTGTTTGCATGGAATCAATAAAGTTCACATTAGATTATTGAATGTTCAATCACATATCCACACATACAATTCTAAAAATAAAAGCATTCAAATTAATTGTAATCGCACTTGAAAAAGAGAAATCGAAATTAAAATTAAGCAAACACCAATTGTAGTGTGCATTATTTCGGATTATCAAGATTCAAATAATAAATTGAAAACATAACATAAGCATTCCTAGCTCAGTAAAAGAATTATACCGGATTCAGGATTCACGAGCGAGTACATTGGGTCTTGGATTGGATGGACATAAAATTGTGGACGTACCACTTAGACGATTGCAGCTACTTTACCTGCCAGTAAACCTTTGACTCTGAGAATTTTTCAAACTAAGACGACGTAGCCAACATCGTTCGTAGAGTATACCTCGCAATTTTTTCTTAGCATCTCAACAGAAGTATGTGCGTCATGCATGTTGCAACTTCCTATCTCCGTTGGTTGCGCCAGAAAATTTTCCAGCAATAAGTGACCAATAGACGCATAGATGGACGGATGGACTTGATTCATTTTATAAACAATTTTACGCGAATCGAGTGCGTATGTACACTGCAGGATTTCTGACTCTTAGGTATCGTAATGCAAACGAAAAATATTGTATAAAACCAACGCCCGTGATGATGATAATCATTAGCAAATCCGCCTACAAAATTTATTTCTTCAAGCTAAAATTCAAAGTTTTGAAAAAGAACGGTAATCGTCTTGTCCCATAAAATATGAGTAGATATGAAAGGAAACCGTCCCACCGTCCTCCCATCGTCCCATATGAGGTTCTTACACTCTTTCTCAAATTAATGACTAACGAACGTTACGATTCTCTTTAATTTTACGTACAGTTAAGGAATTGCAGAGTACCACTTACAATCTGCCTTATAGCCAGACCAGATCTGAATTACTATAATCTTTGATATAATTGTGGAAAAATCACTGTTGGACTTCATATGCATTTTTCCATACAGTGAAATAGTGTGTTCCTCTTTGTTATCTAATTCTAATACATGCGATGTAAACGTCGATTGCTTTGCAACGCCCTCTGATGGTTTTATGCGATTAGAATCTTCATTCTAAATAGAAGTTCGCGTAAGCTCCAAGAGAAGGTACTTTTAGGTTTCCGCTGTTCGCTTTCAACAATTCAGTTCTTATCCTATTCCCATATGTCTTGTTTTCTCCACCTTCACACCCAACTCTTCCAATTAGTCCGTAAAAATATATCGACAACAAAGCGCAGGAGTGGCTATTATGGACTTATGACTTCGGGTTGCTTTAAGACAAGTTCCCAGGTCGTAACCCAAATTTTGTGTCCGATTGCATTCCATGCAATGCTTCTTTTCAGCGGCTTAACTAACTCATTGTTTTTCTTATTAAAGCGCCGAACACGTGCACCATGGACTCAAATGTCAAAATATAATTTGGTCGATATAAAAAACTAATTTACATGATGCACGATGCAAATGCGTCGCTTAGTTAAAAGTGAATATATTCGATGAAAGCATGTTTTCAACAATCATCGTTCTCCTATAGATAAACATCAAGTTACACCGCGCGTTAAACATTCACTCGTTAAAAATGTTACGCGCCGTCTTTGCGTTCTCTTCAGTTCTTTACCTTATTGACGTATAATAGCCAACGAGCTTTGACGAAAGTCTCTGTAACTTTGTAAAGAAGGAGAGCGAGAGAGTTTTGATAAAAAAAAAGTACAGGCATGCAAACATTGCTGAAGGACTTGCTATTCACTGACGGATGGTAAATAAAAGTATGATGAAAAGTGGAAAGAACCTACCAATGAAAGGTCACGGCAACCTTAAAAGAAACAAAGGATGTGAAGAATTCTAACTCAGAATATTTTCTTTTTGTTTTTTCGCTCATTAGAAAGTTCTTTACCTAAAGCGCCTCGTAAGAGAGTTAGTTAGAGAGTGGGTCGAATTTTGTTCTTTACTATATAAATATCTGTTTACTGTAACCCAGTATAGTAAGACATAACGTTCTTTTTTTCTTTCCAGATATGTAATTTCTTGGTGCTTTACTCAGCAAAGGTTGCCGTAACACAGTAAAAGACATAAATTAGCTGCCAACGGGGAATAACCGAAAACTGAAACGACAATGAAGCAAAGCATACCGTTATGGCACTGCAAATACTCTTTTGTGTTGATGTTAGGCGGCAGCGCCGACAATAAAGATAATAATGATGATGATGATGATGATCATTACGGTGATGATAATGACGATGATAATGATGATGATGATGATGATGATAATAATGATAATGGTGATGGTGATGATGATTGCATGGAACATCTCAAACCAACAGTTAGCTAAACCAGCTTGGATGAAGTAAAAATGTGCCACAGCTGGCGTATTACACAGCTATCGCCCGCAGATATTGCACTTTTATATAAGAATTTAAAAACGGTTTCATTTCTTCAAATCGTTGTTGTTTGTGTCTGTGTTTGTGTTTGCGTTATAAGATGGAGTTTTCATAAGGTGCATAATACTAATAAATCAGTTTCAAAATGCACACGCGCACCTACAAACGCAAAATACGTTCTATAAACATAATCTTTACAAGACCACAAAAGTTTCCAAGAAAATAAAATATGTTGCGGTTATATTGTTGTTGTTTAAATATAGTATTTCACGTTTATTACACCCTACGATCGGAAAGATATTTCAACTATATTACAGCATACGTAACAAGAGCGTGTTTGGACTCAGCACTTCTCAATAAAACGATCTATATGAACTATAGCTACCGGATGGTTAATAGCAACCATTACGAATTTCACATAACATGCGAGCAAAAACGAACGCATGGAAAATGATAAAATCGAACGAACTCGGGATTTGAAAACCAACTGGAGTTGCTTCGTAATTAAAGTCAAAAGTTCGCTAAAAATTTTGCAAGAAAAGATCGAAAAATGTGGAAAGTTTAGTCGTCCACCGACTCGCTTAGGCAAAAGCAAATTTAACGTAAAAAAAACTGCGCATTGGAAATCGAGAGTGAACGCGTAATAAGAAAATTTTCCACAATTTTTCTTTTATTAAAGCAATCGCATGCTACACTTTTTAAATAATTGTTTTTTTTTTTTTGCATTTAATAATTTTTGTAATGCAATGCTTGTAAGTAACCCTAGAGTCGACCAAAATCATTTGGAACACACTCTCTCCAGCAGCTTTTTTTCCCCCTATTGAGACGAGGTATGATTTTTATTTTTCGCATTTCTTAGCAGCGAACACGTTTAAAATGAGGGTATTTTTACAAAGTAATTTTTCTAAATCACCCGGAGATATTAAATTGGAAACACTTAGTTTTGTAATGGTAGCGTTTTTCATTTAATTAGAAAGAGAACACTCTTCGCTCGCCTTTGTGTGAAATCAAAAAGGATATAAAACGAAATAATGAAAACTTTGCTGAATATTTTTCAGCACCAAATAAACCAATTCGTACGAACACAAACACATATACATATTATGTTCCCCATCAACTCCCTATTTTTTGACGTTTAAATGATGTTAAGTGCGGTTATGCGGTTACCGTAGCACTCTTATACATTTTAACAAAAAGTGAACGAAGAGACCCAAAAAAAAAAAAAAAAAAGAAAAAAAAATTCGAAAACCATTAATTCTTTGCAACTGGATATTTGACGCGTGGATACTTTAATTGTGTGTAGTTGGGCATTAACACAGTTCTCTCTCAACAGCTTCTCCTTTACAAACACTTAAGGTTATTGTGTGTTCTCCTTTGCAACAGAAATTCATTCATTAACACCGTATCAGTACATATTACTGCACAGACTATAGAAAACAGGATTAATTGTTGGGATGTTTCCCATTATTGTGATAAGAGGTAGAACATAAATTATATTTAATTGATTAATTTGGGCTCCTCGTGCTGCTTCCCAGATTTATGAATAACTAAAAATTATTCTAGTGTACGTATGAATAAAAAACATCTATATATATATATATATATATATATATATATATACATATCTATGAATCGAGTTTCAAAATTCTTTTGTAAAATAGAATGACTGACCCGATGACATGGATGGATGGCCTGATCTCTTTAAAATGCATCAGTTGAGTTTAAGGAAAAGTATGCAGTGTTGTGATGAATGCCAAGTAATTAAGTGCACAAAAGAGGTATCAAATTTTGGAACGACTTAAAATGAATTAAACTGAAAACCCTCACCATATTTCATCCGAAGTTTGAGTGGCGTAAGTGAAGTATATTTATATATATATATTTATATATTTATATATATATATTTATAGGAGGTGTGCCGTACACACAGGTGGACAGAAGAAACTAAGTAAAGACAAAAGGATAGAGATTTGGTCGCAGCTTAGCGGGTATGCACCCATTCGATAAGCGTTGTGCCTTTACCGAGTACGCACTAACCGTAATTAAGACGGCCAAAATAAACCCTATTGTAATGAGGTTCGCACCCACGATATTCACTTGGTACTTCCGACCTACTCGACTATTAATCAATCAATTCGACTAATAAATCAAAGAAAAAGTACCTCGCAAAAGTAAATCAACTACTCATGTGGAAAAAAGTTATCTGTAGTGTGCAGTGTTAACGAACTGAGGAAAAGCAATATCTTCATCAATCTTAAGGTTTCAAGGATTCCAAATATCCTCAAAAGAGAAATTTACAATTTTGGATTTTCAGACTTCTTTCCAGTTTTTCTTACATTTTCTTTGTGGGTCAGCTCAGAGAATGGGCACTGCTGCGCCTAGCTAAATCCATGTATTAGTAAACAAAGAGAAAAAGAAAACAAGTAAGAAAATTGTATTCGATTGTTACGGAATCTTTTGCGTCCATCATCGTAATCCTAAGGAAATACTCGATAATATCGGTTAGGTGCGACTTATTTTTTATATTTTCAGAATAAAAGGGGAAATTTATATAATGTATGTGTTGCACTATATGACTAACAAGAAAAAAAACACGGAAAGCAACAATATTCACAGTTTTCATTGCATAGGCCTGTGGGTGTTGTTGGCGTGTCCTGCGAAAACTTTCGATTCCTCCCAAATTCTTTTGCAGGTTTTTAGGCGATATCTGCATTTTTGTGAACGAGAGCATATTTACCGCGAATACTACACAGTTGCTCAGATGGGCAGATGGTCCAATGAACGGACCGACATGCTTAGATCCATTCCGAATATAAAACTGGGGTAAAAAAGGGTATTGAAAAAAAAGAAGAAATTATGATACACTACAATATTGGGTAGGCATGGTCAATTTTTTCTATTTTGGTACAGATATTACGACGTAGCCCATACAATATACGTTCACATTTTATTAATTTGTTTACTATAGTTTATTAGTAAGCAGAACAAACCATCGTTGTATTTTTTGTGAAGAATAGAAGTGCCCTCACTTTAGGTGTGTCCTCCGACCGATTTGGCCTTTTAAATACCAATACTTCTATCAAAGCTGAAGGCAATAGCTTCAATCTTACGATTCAGAAGAATGTTCACAACACTCGACTTTGTTACCTTGACAGCTGGGCGGGGAAAGGTAAAGCGTAGCAGAAGTTTAACTTTAACATTAACTTAATATCTCTTATTTATAGATTAAGAGACTCGAAAATATAAAATTCACGCATACCGCAAACTGGAAGAACATGCAATAGTTCTGCGGTATGACTGGCATGAATTTAGCCCATCCAGTTGGTCCACAAACGAGCACGTTTCGCATATGCGTGAAAGGGTTTGTTTGCAATGGAACCACCACAGTGTATACACTTAGGCTTTTTCGTCAATCCCTCCTCTGAAATTTTTTTGCAAATAAATGTAAATACAAAGACATTGCGGTACAAGTACGGAGGAAATTAAACGAGCAATTTATGTCATATGTACTAACTTTTCATCTTCATATTCATTCGAAAATAGTTTATTACCACCCTACATAGTCACGATCAGTCTTTTGAAATTTTCCCAATTACTTAATCGATTTTTGTTTTTTTTTTACTACGATAAATAAATAAAATCACTTTTCCCACACATTTATGAAATGTCGATAATATTTCATCTCTCATGTTAGTAGCATTCGGGCTGATTAATGAATATCAGCTTTAGTAAATAATGTTATTGGTCTTGTAAACTTACATTTGATTAAGTGCATTTCATTTATCTTTGCAAAGAATTGCTCTTCTGTTAAAATCAAGAACAGAAGAAGAAATGAAGACGTCAAAGCAATTTATCATCACATCAATCAAAATCTGCAGCAAACTCAACTCAACTCAACTCAATTTCAATGATGCTTAACTTAAAGTTACTAAACATATAGAAAATTTCTTCTTCTATTTTTTATTTACTTTTTTTTTATTTATTTTCTCCTTTTTTATTTGCCTCAGCTAGGGTAATACCGTCTTTAAGGCATGCTAACGAAATTACTTTTCAAATAGAAACACTTGTGGGTAGAGATGGGTCGATGTGTCTTGTAGGTAGGAGATGTGTGTTCAAATCAAATGACTGACGAATGAATGAATGAATACTAAAAGTACCAATCAATTGCATCAACAGCATCAAGGATTTATCGAAATAAATTTACAAATATACCTTTTAAGAGGTAAAGGAATGCAAATAAACCTTTCATATAAAACGCTTCTAATTACTGTGCTAAAGCCCGACATTCCCAACAAGATGCGTCAGAGACTTCATTCGCAAAGTTAATAATTTCTTTATTAGCATTCTTAGTTGATTGTGTGTTGCTTATCCTTCTTCTTAATTGCTTGTGGAAATTTGCGAACGTTGGAAAAGAGCTTATTTTAGCCTCTCATCAAGCAGATTAGAAAATTGTAATGCATTCAATGCTCTTAAAGACTATGGATTTAAAGCGGAATATGATCACCTTTCACGCGGTTTATCGAACCCGATAAATAACGTGTTACTAAAAGAAAAAAAGACGGGCAATAGCTTTTCATAGGTTCTCATACGTCAACAAGGAAATTCTCTTAACCTTGTATCAGCTGGAGTCTTCGAATTTTAACATCATTTTTTTTGCTAACCTCGAGCCCTATAAAATATATGGTGGGTGTCGGCAACTCTTCGAACTCAACCAATTTTTTAATGGTTTTTCTTAAAAGATCCCTGCGTCCGGAGTAGTCCGTAGAGGTTGATGACTGGATTATACACCGTATAGTACATAAGGCTTGACGGGAGCATGTTGTTTGTTGTTGTTAATTGATTTCGAATAAAATTATTAAATAAAAATGTGATTTATAAAGGACTCTACCCTTGAAAAAGCATAATCCGAAAGGAAAAAATTACTTTCGTTCTACGAAACAAGTTGGTATCTTGGAAAGTAGTCCCAAGTAGGAAAGGTTTAGTTGAACAAAAACTAAATTCGGATAAAATGAAATGATTAAATATGCAGCGATTGCTGCCCAATGAGTAAAATAAAATATGATGAATAGAAAAGTTGGAGAAGAAATGGAGAATCCATTTGCGCGCTAACTCTTGTTGGTTGCAGTAAGTTTACCGTCAAATCAATTAAAAAATTTGAATTCTCTTTTTCGAAACTTTCTTTCCGACATCAACACCAGACATTTTATAAACTGCTTTTTCTCGTCCATCACATAACAACAAAGGCTATATATATATATATGTGTGCGTGTTTGTGTATACAACATTGTATTCCTCTTTTAATAATAATACAATCGTTAAAATTCGTTACTTTTTTCGTTATAATTCAAGCACTCCTCCTATTAAAAAGCCATAAATAAATAAAATCAAAAAAAATTTTTGCTTTTTTGCTTATTTTATGTACACTTACTCTTTATTACACTTCAGGCAATATCTCGTTCATTTTAGCAATTTGACATTTCACTTGGCCGAGTTGGCTCTTAAGTTGAATAATGTTTCCAGCTGTTGTCACAGCAATTAAAAGTTTATAAAGTTTTGTACACAGTGTGTTCATTTTTTCCCCGTTTTTTTTTTTTTTTTTGCTTTTTTCAAAAGATTTTTCGATAATAATGTCAATTAAAATTAAAATTAAAATATGAAAGGATGGAATAAAAAATGTATTGTACCGATAACAAGTTGATTTTAAAGAACTTTAAAATGTTTTCTTTACACACACACACACACACACGGAGGTGTTCGTACATTATATTTTGAATATTAGGTGGGCCAAAATATCGTGACTCTATTATGTCATTCATTCAATTGACCATTTTTTCCTTTTTCTTTTTGGATGGATATGAGCAGACCATTTAAAAGCTATCCTTGATGTTTTTCTTCTTTTTTTTTTTTTGTCAAAGCGCCCTTTCTACCCAATTATAACTTCTTATAACTTCGGATAGAGCTACCTTTTACTATACCGATATTCAGAATTATTCTTTTAATCGATTCCAGCTTGTCTGACTGGATGCCCGAGTCTGTACGTCCGCCCGTCTGTCTCTACTGTAGTGTTCAATCTGCAGACCCCAGAGATATAGTTTAACGAAATTTTCCGCAGTAGAGTGATTCATCCCAAGGGCGAACTTTGTTAAAAATGGATTAATTTGGACCACTTTCCGCATATCACGCTTTAGTTTGAAACTTTCATTTCTCAAAAGTTCTTGACTGAAATCGCCAAGTAATTCGGCATTTTACGTTGATGTGAAAAAAATTTCCGGCAGATGGACCTCCTCCTACGAAAAGTAAGTCTTTATATGGGGAAAGCGGAAAATTTCAAATTTTTTTACGATGAAAAATTTAATATGAACCAAATTTGGACCTGAACCCATATAAGAATATTTATGAGAAGTAGACCAACCATATAATATTAAGGTGTTTTCTAAATCTGGGTAGTGATAGTTTCCGTTTCGGGCCCTCTTCCATGTAAGAACTATTATGGAGGGAAGGTGTGGTGTTACATGGAAAAAAGTTATAATTTTTCAATAGACACAATTATAGATATCATTTATATATATATCTATAAATACAATTCGTACATGCATGCTACGTCAGCTAAATGAGGAATCGTAATAGGTGAAATTCGATATAGTTTAGGCTGTTTAGCCGAATTTCCCAGTAAAAAAATGTTTTTTTACAATTCATGCTAATAATCTAAAGTATTAAGACAATAGGTTGGGATTTAGTGATACCGTTTTGACAACCATTTTGACCTATTAACCAAAAAAAAAAGAAAAAGTAAAAACGTTATTGACCAACTTTTCTCCTTTCAGTTATATAATGTGACGGTTTTATTCAAGGTTTTTGCAGTACGAAGTAAGAGGGAACGAACGATGAAACCATTTATAATTACATTGGGATGATGATAAAAAGTGATTCAGCAAACAAACACAAACACCTTTTTCTATGCTAAGGCTGCTAAAGTCATGCTTTATGTAAATGCATATAAAATAAATAAAATGCTATGCCTTCAAAATGGTTTTCATAGAAAACGACCTGAAAGTAACATACGCGAGCTTTCTTTTTTTTTTTTTGTGGGTAAACTAGTTTCTTGTTCCTGTTGCGACATCTAGGAATAAGCACCAGAGGGGATGAAAAATATACAAATCGTTGAGCAATGCTTAAGATTCCGTATCAATGCAGTCATCTTTTCTCGTCAGTCCGTTCAGTATCTGAGAAAAAGCTGAAAAATTTTATGGTATGCCGTTCCGCGATCCCACCGTAAACATTTATGCATTTACTAGAAATCTGAAAGATAAAAGCGAACATTTCAAAAATATCAAAATCGATGGCACGGAAATAGTTTTGCCTTTTCCCGCTCTAAGCTCGATGCTTTGATTTTGAAAAGATATTCAACGATTTTTCAAAGCCTTAATAATAGATGATGAAAAGTGGGCCACCTACGACAATAGAGTGCGAAAACGATCGTGATCTAAAATGAATGAAGCAGCAACACACGATGTCAAAGTCCAAGTTGACGCCAGTATTAATAACCAATATGATTGGAACGACCAATAGAAAGAGCGTCGTCTTCCGTGGTCGCTGACATCTCTAATGACTCAGCAGAAATTGAAAAAGCTGGACTGAGAAGTTCCGCCGCATCCTCCTTGCCTAGTCCAACTGGTTTCGGTTTTCCTTTTTGAAAAAGGTGAGGACGACTTTAAGGAAACCTTATAACAGTCATTCGATTCACTTTATCGCCGAGTAATCTCAGACTTCACTAGGGAAGTGGCAAAAATTAAAACTTTATAGCATAAAGTGCTTGAATTTTGTTTGAAAACTATTGTGAATTTTCCCTTTTTTGGATTCAGGCGAAGGATATTTAAAATTCGGTCTATAATTAAATGGAGCGTTTCATTGCTTATTGCTTATACTTATGGGAGATGGCAATGTGTTTATTGCGTTATCCTCTTTGTTGTATCGAGATGAAATGGTGGCGTCATCAAGAGGTCATTCAAAGTTAATTCTATTTTGTTGGTTGTTCCATCCATTTCCCTGATGTCCATTATTTAAGACTCCCTCCTAACTGAGAGAAAATTTCAGCCCTTTTGCTTATGGTTGATATCTATATAAATCACGTTTAAGTTATTAAGCAATAATAGTAAATCCGTCCACAAAAAATATTTAAGCAATAACCAAAAAATTTCAGAGCAGAAAATGAAGAACAAAGACCATGTGGAACTGAGTTTAAATATTTATGAGAAAATTTCATTTATGGACAGTTAGGCAACAGAGAAAGAGGGAAATTTTCATCAATTTACGGTAACTATCAAAAAAGTATTTTAAATTCGCCTCGAAACCGAAATAGGTTTCTTGCTTGTTCCATAAATAAGTTACTCTATACAAACTCTTACAAAGATATTTATGAAAGCGCGCAGTAAAGTAAATTATTCTATAACGAAATGCGTAACCATATTTTCATATATATATATATATATATATATTTTCATATATATACCTATGTATGAATATGTATTTATGGATATATATATGTATGTACGCATGTACGTATGCACGTACGTATGTACACATATTGCGTGCATGTGCATGTGCATGGTTGCGGTGCGCACGCATTGATATGAATTTTTATATTCAATGGTTTTAATGAGGTCTGCTAAATAAATAAATGTTTACAGACACATGTACATATTCAGCCTTAGACATACACAAAGAGACAGATACGTAGTAGTAAAATGAACTTTTGCACGCATTTAATTTAGTTGCATGTCAATTACTGCTTGAACCAGGATTCGTTCATATTGTTTACATTATGTAGGAAAGTCATTGCGCACAATGAGCAGGCCATAATGTGCATACGTACGTACGCATGGACCTGTTTTTATATACCAAGATATAATTTATAATGGGTTACTTTACAATGCTTGTGTGTATGAAATTAAGTGCATTTTATATTTTCATTGCCATATTTTTGATTCTTTAATATTTGGTGGACTTGAAATAAAATAATAAAAAAACTAAAACAAGTTAATGGAGACTGCATGAATAATGCACGCGTAGGTGCAATCGTTTATCTTTGAGGACAAACCGTACGAGGTTTGTATTCGTCCGAAGAACAATCTCGGATATCTATATTAAGTTTCCAGCCAAACGAAATTCATACATGCATTCGCTTACACTTGCACACATTTAAGGCATTTAGAATCTAATATTTGTTTCCTTAACCGCTGTGTTCAATAAATGTAAGATTAGATAATATAAACCTTTCCTGTAGATAGTATATACTAGGGCCGTTAAGTGAAAAGCAAAATTAATTTGTATGTACTATACAAAAGTATCTTTATGTCGAGGTTCCCGATGTTATTGCGGTAGGTATTTCAAAATTTCCTATGAAGATAAAGCAATGGCTGAAAAATCAAGTATTTGTAGATAGTTTCGCCCACAACTCAGAAAAATTGGGAAATTATTCTGTTTCGTGGATTATGATCGAGAATATTACTTAGAGCATTTATATCAATCGTAATCTTCCGCTGAGGTCAGGTCAGGAGGTTAGGTAATTCCTAAATATGGCAAAAGGTTCTCCTATATGCATGAAGTAGTACTTCTGCATATCGTATTATAAATGCGTAGTTTCTGTAAAACCGTTCGAGAGCTTCCATATTTTTATAATCTTCCGGTAAATAATGCCAAATGGAACTTTTTCTGTTTTAGTGTACGTATAGGGTCTTCAAATAAGAGGAATGTCTACAGTAAAACGTGAGACGGAACGATAGACACACTCTGCCGTAGACATAAGGCTGAGAGGATCATGGAGGACATGTCTACGCATCCAATTTCTTATGGTTAGCAACATCAATTAGCAATTCACTTAAGTTCTTTAAGTGTAACATATGTTCGATCACTATTCTACTAGCTGATGTGCCAGATTATACTCCACACTAAACCCCGCTTCACTTAATACAAGTTTTCATTAATTTTTGTGATCAAATATTAAAAATTATGGTTTGTCTCCTAGTAAGTGGCATACTTTCCAATGTAGAATGTGGCTTTTCTCTTTGGAAGCGGAAGAGGTCTAGTCGGAAGCGGAAGGGGTCTAGTCTAAATTGACTCGCAATTTCTTTCCCTATTTGGTTCTTTTGGTGGAGGTCATCTAATGATGATGGCCAACGATATTAAGTGGGCTGGGGCACAGCTGGGTGTGTGTGTTGTGTGACGACAACGTTGGAAGCATTATTTTCCTTGAGAAAGGATAGTTAAGAATCGGCCTTGCGGGACGTGTGGATAGTCCAAAGGCAAGTGCTAATGCGTACAGTATGAGATCTCCCAAAGCTGTATAGCTTGGTGTAAGATCTTGCCTTAGTGAAAAGCCAAGAAGTTAAAGAGTGTCCACCGGGTTCAGGTTGCCAGAAGGAGGATTACTCCGGGAGGAAGATGCACACTACCCACCGGAATGCCGGACGAATGCCTTCTTGCCTAACTGCTGCGTACAGCCCTTCAGGGAGTATTCCTGGTGGCTGTGGTTGCCCCAAAGTTTCGCGGGGAGCTATCTAAGATGTACTTAGATAGGCCTCGACGTAGACCACTAAACGAGAATTTGGTCCACACCTATTTTCTATTGCGTGACCTCAGGGTAGCGATGCCCCCTTCAATGGGGATTGTCTCTCTCCCTGAGGGGTCCTCAATCAACTTACCTCTCGATTGCCAATGGTTGTAGGCAACCCGTCTGATTAAGGCTCATGCCAGGTGCAGACCTTAAAACACAAAGACATATATCTGTAAAATGTGGATTAAACTTAGCGAAATTCCTCGTCCTATCCTAGAGATTCATTATTATTAACCCATTTTCGTAGGAAAGTTCGAAAAATTCGACCGTATTGCCATATCAAGATTTACTCTTCGTGCCCACCAACGTCTGAAATTTAGACCTATATGGTTCAAAATTGGTACAGTTGCTTTTCAGATAGAGAAATCTCATGAAAGACACTGAAGATAACAAGCCACGTAAGCGTAGCATATTATTGCATGAGTGTCAATGTAATACATATTTAAACTTTGTCAACTGTCAACGGAGTCATCATATAAGCTGCTGTGTACCTAATATAAAATAATATAAACATAATCAATATATAACGCAGACGAGGGCATTTGAGACGACATGGCTAGGACAAAACATAACAAAATAACGAAAGAGGGGGAAAAGCAACGATAAAGCTTAAAGAACTGGTAGCAATCTTGGGATGATATCCCAATATTTAAATGTAAACCAGATCGACCTTGATAAAGGAGGTAAAGCAAAGACGGATACGATGATCGTCGGTGCCACTCACGGGCGTTAATCAAGTGCCACATACATGTTGTACGCACAAAAGACTTCTCCTTTCACGCGATACGTATAAAACGATAGTTGAAGAGCATCTACAGCGAGCAATAGGTCGTAGAGCAGTTGATAACGAAGTCATGATTCTGAAGATTGCTCAGGAAATAAAAAGCAGGAAATTTGTCGTGTTTATGTTTTAATTGGAAATAAATAACAACTCAATGTACTTTCAAGTTCATTCCTAATTCTACCCTTTTAATTTAATTTTATTTAATTTAGTTTAATCCTCTTGCACGTTTTTTCCTTTTTTTTTGTATAATACAATCGGTTTATACTTGCAAATAAAGCCCCATTATTGAGTTTTCTTATGTGCTATTGCATAAAACAACAAAAAATAGCAAAATTATTGTAATTAATTATGCGTTATCGTTACTATAAAGAACGTCATAAATAATGAAAGAAGCTGGAAAAAGGTGATAAACTGCGAACATAAGTTAAATATTTACTTTTAATTTGTTTTAATCTGTATGTTAAACGTAAACTTTTTTATTATGCTCATCAACAGTAAATCCTCAAAACGTTCCGCGTCTTTCAACAAACATATTTTTTAAATATTACTAAAAGTCAAAGGCTTTTGGAAATGGAAATGGAAATGCAATCCTCTATGAGATGGTCATTAAGTTCTTTCATTCGTCCCCCCCTCCCTCCCTCCCATTTTTCGAAGTTTCGCATCAACATACACAAGATGACTTTCTTTGGAACATATTAATTAAACGAATCAATATTAGAAAGTCCTTAAACGGTCAAGCGCTTAAACCATCTGTACCCTTAATCAAGAATGTAATTTTTTCGTTTGGCAGTTTCCTGTCAATTTTGAATCCATTTTCATGAAATTTTAAAAAATAAATTACACGACAAAATTTGGTGGCACCCTATACAGGATACATGTTAAAAAGTTGTTAGTTAATTATGAACATTTCATGTAGTCGCACACGGTGTCCATTCATACATAGGGCGCTTGCACAATATTTAAATTTTATCTAAATTACTTTCAATTTTTAACTTTGCAGACAGACTTCACAATAAGTATACAAATTACTATATGTATGGGCTGTGTTTTTAAAATGATTCTCTTAAAATGCAAAGAGTTTTGAAAAGATTTCGATATAGTATGTGGTCCTTGAAACTTGGAAAAAGAACAAGATGAGCACGACATTGCAGATAATCTTTCGCACGCACCTCAAACCTTTCCAACTTACACATGCATAAATAGATGAATATTCCCAGGTGCACCGCAAAAACTAGTATTGAAAACAATCGTCGCTTGGTGATTGGAAAATTCACTGACCAACATGTCACATGTCAAGCGGTTGTTATGAAAATTTTAAAAGTTAATCGATATCATTATCAAAATAGTAAAGTAATGTGACGAAAGTCCATACCGAGATAAGCTTTCACGCTCCCAAACACACATCGTCCTCTTCCCAAACTGCCCGAATACTCCCAAATTTCTCTAGCACTTTTTGGGTATCATTGGTGAGTATTAAAACTTTTAAATGTGTTGGTTACTAAAATCCCTTTGCAAAAAAAAATACTTTTTTTTTCTCTTACTCATAATGAGCCAATTTGAAGTCTTTAAAGAAACCTTTCATTTTCATGCTCAATGATAAATCATATAAATCAAAATGTATATGTATACGTATTAAAATTTGTTCATATGCTATTGTAAGTAGAAATACATCATATGTGAAATTGAATTTCATCCGGGAACTTTATATACTTTAGAGTTTAATGTATAATGGATTTTTTTTGTTTCCATGAGTTAAATAAAAAGTCAGCATTCATGTATGCTCGCAACTACGAAATCTTAATTGCTTGTATTCACATAAGTGATACATGAAGTGAAAATGTATAATGACAGTAAAATATATGTATACGTGAAAGACCGTTCGAAGTCATAGTAATAATCATGAAGCATTAAATGTGCAAAAGGAATCTGTAAAGTTTATTCTAGTAGTAGTAGTAGTAGTAGTAGTAAGCAGATTCAAGAAAAAGTTTTCAAGAGCATACCGTTTGTTACTTACCACCGTTGGTGTTGGTGTTGGTGTTGGTGGTCATTGAAAAAATTTGTGAGTAAGAGGAAAATCTCAAATATATGTAAGCACGTAGATAAATATTATAAACGAATAAAATAGCGATTGGGGATGAGTGCAGTGCAGTATAGCAAACGGCAACAGCATGCGATGTAAGTAAAAGTACGGTTGCTCACGTAACAACCGCATTTAACTGTTTGAAGGATAACCGTTGGTCATGTTATGCCAGCCAGCCAGCCAGCCAGTCAGCCAGTCAGCCAGCCGGCAAGCGGTATAAACCACGAAACGAACAGTAGATGGCAAAAAAAATTACATCACAGCTATCATGTAAATTTGATGTCATGGCTTTTTAATTATGTGTTCTATAGAAGGAAATTCTCCTAAGGTTTCTGTTTCTGGTGACGCAGCCAACATCGACCATACACGTTAAAATGGCATAATTAACTGGCAAAAGTCGTTCACAAGTATATCTCATTGTGCTAGTTGCGGACAAATTAAATTCTCTGAACAGTACGAATGAAAAGAATATACGCGTGAACCGGTGAAATTTCTGTGCTGTACATCGCTGTATACTGTACTAAGAGGTGCAAAAAAAAATCTCTATAAAAAATTTAAAATAATTTTTCCTACTTACACATGCATATACTCATCGGCATTAATGTGTGAAAACATTTTAAGTAAAAACTTTTACATTGAGATAATAATATTGCTTTCCTTCTCTCGCATCCAAAGGAACTCGAGCAACATTCAAGGCATTCATTCAGATTTATTTATGAATTTGTATGCAAGTAAGAAACGAAGATAAATTTCTTCTTCTTCTTCTGCAAGTCAGCAAATCAAGAACAGATAATTCGCTGTGTTGAGTGAAATTTATATAATTTGCGGAATCGAATCGTTGCCATTATCTAAACTAAAGCCTTTTTTGGGTTAAAATTCTATTTCATTTCAAGATCCATTTCCGGTTGTTTGTCGATCTTCAATTTCTTCTGCAAGTGTTTTGTTAAGTCATCACAAAGGAAGAAGAAGAGATTTTAAGAGAAGAAGAAGAAATTTGAGATTTGAGGGTTTGATGAAGGTCGTCATATATGAAACAAACTATAACTTAAGTGAGTGGGTATGTAAAATTTAGCACAGATATGACCGGACCCGAAAAAGAAATTGAAGACCATTTTTTTCGAATATTTTCAAACAAATTCTCCCAGCCATAGTATGCGTAGAAAAGCTTGTTGAAGATCGAATTTGTAAATTTTTTTATAACTTCTTGTCCGTCTAACACTTTTATCTGCTATTTTTATTTTATTTGCTTTTTAATCCTCATTAAATGTCCATCTTCTCTGACATGGCAGAGAAAAGTGCATCACTTACTAAATGCTAATGAATACCCTTATGCCAGAAGTGTAATGTGTACACGACGACGCAGAAGAAAAAATAAATCGAATTAAAAGCTTGGCATTACTTATTAAGTCAGCACAGTTCTAAATTGTGAAAACGTTGATGAGGGATTTACCAACAGTGGTAAGTAGGTAGTTGTATAAGTGACACTTCTTACTCGCACACTGATATAAAAACCATTTTAATGTAACCGTCAAGCGGACACTTATGCAGGTATTTTGCAAGTGTGCAAGCTTTGCACAAAGAAAAGCGTAATTTTATGTATTTTAATTAAAAATTTATTTATAGTGACCATTTAAATAGGAAACTCTTTAGTAATTTTCTACACCACTTATTATTCTTTGGCTTTTCTTTTTTTTTTTTATAATCAAGCTGGATAAGAATTAAATATACGACGACACATATTACATTATAAAATCAAAACTGACAACTATAATTACGTAAGAGAATAGCCTGTACAATGGATAGCGGATAGTGGACAATAGACAGAGGACAGTGGAAAAAATGTTCCAACAATAGCAAAGAAATTCTTTTTAAAGATAAACTATTCACCTTTAATGACTGACTCTATTATAAATTTTCTCTATGAGTATTAGTTTTCTCAAGCTCACATTATCAGATTTTTAATTAGAAAGTACCCGATTTAACTTTTGTATATACAATGCCTACCAATTGTTAGTGCTCAGTTGTCGCTAGAGAGCTGGCTGAGAAGTGTGAGATATTGCTGCCTCTGGAGTCTACTTGAATACCATTATTCTAGCAGCTAAACAATGTCTTTACCTAATGTTTAATAGCCGAACAGCTAGTCAGCTCCTGTTTTACCGTAGCTTCTCTGACATCATCTTCATCAGTCTATATAATATTTGCTTAGATTAGTTAGCTATGCTTAACTGGCAAAGCTCGCATGGCTTTCTTGCCTGTATCTAGATAGATATTTATCTATTTCACAACCACTTCCTTAAGGTGTCGCCAGATAAGCGAAACAATGTAGTGTTTAAAGTAACTTCAACAACAAACAAGCAAGCAACCAACCAGCAACAATGATTTCTATTGTCAATTATCTTTAAAGGTCAGAAGGCTTATTTTGAAACATTGTAATTGAAGCGTTACCTATATCTAAAGACCAATATCTACATCTATAATAAGGTCTATTTATTTAACGAACAGCAAGACGCAAGTTTCCTTCGATTTTCTAATCAATTGCTACATTATGAGCTTGTTGTACTTTGTGTATTTTGCACACTACTATTCGGTAGAATTATAAAGAGATAACTATTGATCGCTGCTTCTTTACATACACATACACATACGCTCTACTTTAGTTCGTTTTGTGATTTAAATTCATCTGACGTCTGACTATTGTCGATGCTTAAAAAAAACTTCGGGGACAGTTGTTTTGATAAGGTTTTAAGCAAATGTTGCGGCGCTATTAAGAGTTTCTGAATTTTTCTTTTAGCACCGACTCTAGTCTTATTTACGGATCTAGGATGACCCTTCAGTGAAGTACATAAGCTGTACATAATAAAAGTGAATATCCGCAGTAAAGATAAATTTAGTATGCAAATTCCAAAGAAAACCGTCAAGGTCACCTTTGATGCCACGATTTCTACTCAAATAAAATCAAAAACTAGGAACGTTTAAATTCCGGCAGATGCGAGGTGCACAATAAAAACTTTTTGACTGAGGAGAGACCAACTTCTTCTGTCTGCCCACAAAGAAAAAAATTGTAGCAAGAGAGCAGCACACGAAGAGCGGTGCCACTACCTACACGTGTATAATCCGAGCGTTTAGCACGTTAACGACCCTTCAGGAAATAATGGGGCGACATAAAGTCCAGTACAAATGCCCCTTATTATTGTGGATATCCAGTTCAATTCTTTCCTAGCTTCACAGGTTTTGTGGTTACATCGTGTCTCTAGCAAATACAAATTCTTTCTTGCAAAGATTTAAAGAATAAAAGAGAGACTTATTTTTTTAGGTATATTTTAAACTAATTATAGAGTCCATGTCCAGTAAGAGAAAGGAAGTAATATGATAATAAAAGTGTAACTTGATATATTTTTTGATTAAAATAATTTTTATATTTGTTTGTCGTACATCTTCTATGGGCTGCGCGTCTCTTTTATTCAAATAAAAAAACTGGCCACTGCTTGCTACAAAAGTGGTAATATGTCTTTTAGTTCCATCTGATGTCTATCCAACCTAGAGGTCGTTTATAAAAATTCATCAGCATGTCTTTTACATTCCACACGTGAGTTCGGATATCTTGTGCGATGCTGAAAAAATGCTTCATCCACTCCAAAACATCTTTTCCCGGTGAATTTGCTCTTTCAACTCCGTAAGGATGCTTCCGTAAGAGAGAGAGAGAGAGAGAGAGAGAGGAGGAGAGAGTGTGAGAGAGAGAGAGAGAGAGACAGACAGACAGACAGAAAGAGTGTAATGCAGTGCAATGCACTTCAAAATAAGTACTTTCTGAATAACTAAATATCTTTATTCAAATAAATTCCTTTTTTGTGATTTTCGGAAGCTATGTAGATTTTGAAATCTTTGCAATTTCAAATTCTTGGAATGAGCGGGAACAGAGCAAGAAAGTAAGAAAGCTGTAATAGCTACAGAAACTCGTTTTTTCCTTTGACTTATTGAAAGATTTTTAAGAGAGTCATAGTTCTTCCAGAGAAGAAACATAAATCTTTTATTACAGAAAATTCTACATACGATTTAAATAGATTCTATGTATATATATGGCGTCGTTGCTTCAACGAGAATTGTAAAAAGTAAACTTATTCAGCAAAATATGCAAAATAATTGAATGACATCTTTTTCAACCCCTTTGTTGTTTTTACTTGCTTTCACATGAAAAGTGTTAATGCGCGAAATGGCTTTTTGTAAAGTGTTATATATGTAAATGTGTGTTTGACATAAATATTTTCATTTTCATACAAATAATGTATAAGACTTGCACAGAATGCCTAATTACGTGTAATAGTATTTATTGTTGTTGTTGTTGTTCTTGTCATAGCTTTTTTATTTTTTTTTTTGTTTTTGCTTTTACATCATAAGCGAGTTTATTTGCCGAGTTTAAAAGTGTTCAAAAAAAAAAAAAAAAAAAAAAAGGGGAAAAGGAAACTTTTACTTTACGTATAGTTTTTGTACAAGTGTTTGTGTGCATAAGTACTACATTTCCGCTACATTTGCCAAGTGGGTTATACGCGTGATTCATGTAAACTATACAACGGGCAACTTACTGCTGTTTTTGTTGGAATTTTTATTTTGAAATTTTTATTTTACTGCTCTTTTTTCAGTGCAAGTATGTATATATAATACATATATATGTATACTTGTATTGTATACTATATATATGTATATATAGACGAGAGTATGAGAGAGTGTGTGCATTTATATATATATATATATATATATATATATATATATATTTATGTATATATAAAAAGCATAGAAAAATAACAAAGGTGTCGAGTGTGTAAATGTTCGCAAGCATGCATGTTTATAAAAACAAAACTATTGTTTAATTGAGTCAAATTTTATAAACGTGTACATATTTTTACTACTAATTAACAGCATGAAATAGCAATTAAATTATGCGCGCGAATATTTATGTATGTTTAAGAGCAGAGTTAAGGCTTTACAATAAAAGTAAAAAAAAATAAACAAATGAAATAAAAGAAAAGTATAACATAGCTTCCTTCGAGTATGGTTTGTGATGCTTCTTCGAAGGACATTAATCGCAAGTTTATTGTACAAATGAAAGATAAAACTCAGTTTCATTTAATTGTATACTACAAACATGCCCGGTCATGTCATACGTGGTGCGTGCAGTCAACCATTCATACATTCATTCAACCAACAATCATTTATCCATTGATTCAATCATTCATTCATGCTTGAATTACTGGCATAAAAGCAACAATGACGACGACAGCAACGTTTTTATTATCATTTTTTTTTTGTTTTTTTTTTTTGGATTTTTTGCACTTTTCTTCCTCATAATACATACGTAATAAGTACACGAAATGCATTCATATTTAATACATTAAGAAGAAAATACCAGTAACGTTTGAGTTTCCAGATTGATTCTTAACGTGTGCATGCATATGTGTAACTTTGCGAGTGTGCGTAAATCGGTATTGTAATGCACGTATTTCCGTTTCTTTCAATATCCAATAACCTTCTCTCTCTCTCTCTCTATCTCTATCTCTATCTGTCTCCCTCGCTCTCTCGACTCTTTTTTTAGCATTGATGTTGACAAACTAAAAAATATTGAGCCTTCTCTTGGGTCACTGAAATAATTCATATTCATAACACACCTAAGGGAAGCTTCCTTGCACGGTCCGACATTGTTTTTTTTATTTTTTTTATTACATATACTACAACATACGTTTGATGATTGATATGATGCGACGAGATATAATGATGGCGTACACATACATGTTCCATTATCAGTGCTAGACGTTATAATGCCGCATTTTATCATTGAGTAGCTTTTTGCATGCATTGCATTAATATCTTCTTTTCATTCTACGCACACACAATTATTTATTCATAATTGTATGTTATTATTAATTTTCAATACTACTACTACTACTGCTAACGTGTAACGGGTAAATGTGTGCCACTCTTGCAAGAGAATACGTTTTAATGACCATTTTAATGAGACTTTAATGGTTCAGAAGTTCTTTCTCTTTATTCTTTTTTATGAAAAGATTTATTTTTTTTAAGAAAAGATTTACAGAAAAATTCTTTTATTTATTTAAAATGCGTCGTAAGCCGCCAATATACACAAGATACGGTCCTTAATTAAAACAATGAAAGATAGAAATCATTTAAAAAGGAATCTTTTGTTAAGGACTTGATAGAGATTTCACATTACGAAACTGCCCAAACTCGAAGTCTCTTCAACTATGTTGGGAAATCCATTCATAACGCATGCATCAAGTTCTTTTAAGCAAAATAAGAAATGTAATTGGGCAAGGCAAGCATGTACGCAAGTTCATTCAAATGTCTTTAACTTAAGACCACCGTAAACCATATCTCGTTTCGATTAAATATTTTCAGAAAAATTTATGCCCGAAATGCATGCCGTATGTTCCCACACAGTAAATAAAGTAAGCACACGTTGGATTTGATCTTATATCGCACGTCTTCTCATGCACAAATATCTGTCGCAGCCCCGCTACCACCCTAAAAAGTATTTATATTTTGAATCAAATTCCACATCCATCCACTTACTCGCCTATCTCTTCTCTGTCGCAAGAATACTCTTAATTACTAACTAACGTAATGTGAAGGAGAACATTTGCCCACACACCACTTTCTTCTTCTACCTGCTAACGCTATTCGAAACTATCAACTCAATCAAACTCGGGTGGAAATGATTTTTCTTTTTCTTTTGATTCGTTCTCAGCTACGTTTGTTGTTCTTGGGGATCTTGGGAAAACTTGCCAAAGTCTTCGATATCAACGCTATGGGGCGATTGCTTGCGCTTTTGCGGATTCTCGATGTTTTCATCGTCAGGATTGTTAGTGCCGTAATACTTTTCCGCACGGCCCCCGCCAAAGTCGCAGAGGATAATTCTGGCGACCATTGTTCGTCAGTCAGTGAGTTATCGTGATATATTCCGGTCGTAAAAGAAGGCAACTGCTCGTGTTGGCCGGATTTCATTCTTTTTTATTTTTTCTCCATTGGATTTGTTGCGTAGTTGTATGCAGCCGAAAGGAAGAGAGCTCTGCAAAATCCATTCGTAGTAACGGTTATTCCATTTCGTCCACTGATCTAACAAAGATTGCTGACTTGCTGATTCGCGTTATATACCTTGGCGTTCCTCCTAATTTACGTCATATTTTTGACAAATATGACCATACATAGTTCTGATCATTTCCCATTGATTACCTCAACGCGTCTTTTCATGATCTCTCCGCTAAATATAATCTCATCAACCGTAAAACAGATATTGGGAGTTTCAGCAAATGGATCGATCGATAACAAGTTACATCTTAATCTGACTTTGCAAAACTCTTCTGACATTGATAATGCAGTGCGAGATTTTATAAATCTTCTTCACCAAGCTGCCACAAACTTTGGTGAGCTTAGATATAACAATAATTATGTTAATCTTGAAATAAATCGTACAATCAGACATGAGAGGAGGTTAAGAAGGCAGTGGCAAAAAGAATTTGGAGAGAGTTAAAAAGAATCTGCGCCTACGTCTAGCTGATATAAGAAAGGAACAAATGAATAATTTTTCAATCAACAGCAATTCGTGCATATTTGACGAACATTACATATGGAGAACATCTTAAACGACCAAGGAGACGAATTGTTCCTTTAAGGAGGGAGATGTCCGGAAGTTGATGTAGAAATGACTATAAAGAAGTCCGAAAATTTCGTTCAGTATTTAAAAGAAACAGAGACTACTCCCACTTCTAGAGTAGAAACTTATTATTCCTAACCATCAGTTCGGCTTTAGGAATAAATATGGTATCATTGAGCAGTGTCATCGCGTTGCTTCGTACGTCAAAGAGGCCATTGGCGGCGGCATATTCCTTGGTGTGCGAAAAGCTTTAGGTAAACTCTGGCGTGATGAGCTACTTCTCACACCTCAACAAATTTTCTTCCAACACCTATCTATTTGCTACTTAAATCCTATTTGGATAACATACGTTTCTATGCTAAAGTTGAAAACGAGAGATCCAATATATATAAAAATGAAGGTTGAGTTCTCCAGGAAAGTATTCTAAAGCCAATACTTTCAGTTCAGCTTTTCCGATTAAGGTCAACATTTGGACTTCGACATACGCTGATGACATAGCGATCATGTTCTCATCCAGTCATCCCATGAAAGTTTCCTACAAGCTACAAATCCATCTCAACAAGTTTCGCCTTGGCTAAAGAAATGGAATATCAATATAAAGGCTGACAAATCTGGGCATTTTACTTTTATGCTAACCAAGGGTTCTTGCAAGTGTTCTTGTAGGGGTTCTTTTCTGTTCTGCACAGCTTGCAGTAAGAAAAAAAATAAGAAATATTTGCTGCTGCTTGTTCTAAGTGGCCAATACTCTATGCAAAGTGTTCACTTCCATTGCTAGGCATTGCGTTATTTCCTTAATCGGTTGCGACAATATTTTTGAAAATTACTAAATAGTAAATACTTAAGTTAAGATAAACTTAAATACTTTAATTGGAAATTGCGTTAACAAAAAAAAATTAAAAAAAAACGGGAAAAATATTATAAGGTTTTGCAACAATTTAGCTGAGTTAACAACCAGGACACGTTTAGATTTTATTCATATTAATACGTTACGTATATAATTCGTACATTCATTCATTTAGTTAGCGTTGGTTAACGCCCTTCTTTCGATGCGCACAAATACAAATACCACCCGGTTCCCTTTAACTGTTTTGTAAGCAAATGCACTGAGGGCTGAGAAGCTCTGTGCCCAGACATATCCAGTTGTTAGAGTTTGCTTCACATTTATTCATTCCGTTAATTGCAAATTCAAAACACATTCGCTTTAACATATGCTAGATATTATTTTGCTTTCATTTTCACCATTTATAAATTTATTCTTGTTGTTGTTATTGTTGTCATCACTGTGTTATTTCCCTGTATATTAAAAAGTATGTTTTCCTTATTATTGTTGTTCTTCTACGTTTTTCGTTTTCGTTTTCTTTTTTTGTTTTTTTTTTTTTTTTTTTTTTTTTGCTATTCAGCAGATTGAAAGTTTCATTTTTTAACTTTTTTTCTGTTATATTCTTTAGATTTGAGTTTTGTTTTTCACAAACATGTGACATATTCTCGTTTGTATGTTTTATGAGTTTGGTACTTTGTTTTGCGCGCTGACATGGACTCTAACAATAGAAACGTGCAGCATTCCTACCGCTTTCCCCGTCGTCCATCTCATATAGAAACTTTTACACTTACACATGTTTACCCCAACATAATGTGCCGTTTCATCGCTTAATTAATCTTAAAGAGAGTATCATTATTGGTCTTACAGCAGGCATTAATCTTTGTTAAAAGTGTGTTACACATCTAACGTTAACAATAAATTTATTGTAAGAAAAAAAAAAAACGAAAAGAAACATTTACAACTTTGTAAAAAAGTAGTCTAAAATATATTAACCCTGACGCTAGCTTTCTAAGCAATATGTGTTAAATAGTCTAGAAAGTGCGGGCTCTAAGCATAGTTGTAGTGTTAGTTAGCACCAAAGGTCTGATACTGTAATAATTGATTGAATGAAACAATGGTTCAATAGTTCCCTAGACAACTTAATACGTCACAATATGAAATTCTCATGGCGGATATAATGGAGTAAAGAATAATACCTTCTCTCTTTCTCCTTTCGCTCTTAGCACATTTATTTTAATACGCGAACATTTTAACGTAACGTATGTCTCTTTCGCACTCAGAATCCTTAATATTTGCAGTATTAGATAAAAATGGCCCGATTATCGCTTCCATTGTTATTGTAATTATTACGTTATTGCAAGGATTTTACTTGGACGTATCAGGTAGCGTTAAAATCTATAAACTATCTGAAAAGCCATTGAACGCAAAGTGGAAGCTTATTTCACAAATTTTCGAAAAGAAAAATATTTAAAAAAAAAGATGTGCTCGTCCAGGGTCTAAACTCGTTTATATGAACGTCTATACCATACAGACGCTACCAAAATGCATCAATGTTTCGCTTTATCTGTATACGTGATTTTTGACATAAAGTAAATAAGCTCTCAGCAGCTTAGCGGAACGAAACAAGTAAGAACATTATAGTCAGGCAAGGCCGACCATTCGATATCCTGCACGAATTCGCCTAACGGAACTATTCGCCAATAATTACATATTACTTTCATGCAAAGGCATATCTGTCATGAACGCCCACATATTGGACCACTTCCGCAACAACGCATCGGGTGATCCAAATTTACCAAAGTTAGTTTACTTCCCAAAAATTTTTATCATTTTTCAGTTTCCGTTATACAAAACTAGAAATTATACTTTTATCCATATGAGGGCTTGCTTTTCATGATAAGATAAGATCAGAAGATCTACGTTATCCGAGTTCCCTGCTGGTAATTCTTTTGATTCATTTGCTAGGATGAGTCAATTTTCATTACAAAATAATAAAAATTAAACCTTTTTCTGAAAGGCTTACTATTCCCGATAAATCTTATATGGAGTGTGGTCCAGAAAATACACTCATTCGGTTCAAATTTTGGTTCGCCCAATTTTTATGTCAAATTATTATCATGAATAAATTTTAATCATAAAACATTAACAATTGGGCCTTTTTGACATACAAGGATTGGCATCTCCTGAGATTTCCTTTATGTCGTATCCAAAAAATAGACTTACGTGATCCAAATTTGGTTAGGTTGATTTCTTTGTCAATCAACGATTACGAACTAATTTTCACCGTTATGTGGAGAGCGGCCGAAACAGTGGACTGCTGTCAATAACGTTCGTCCTCGGCTCAAAGAACGCCAAATTTCATAAAAATATATCAAAAAGTGCGATCGGTAACTTGAACACAAAGGATTAAACTTGTACTACATACAACCATATAACCCATACAACGCACTTAAATACCTTTATGTAGAAACAAGGTATCATTTTTGTGTTCTATAATAAAAATTGCGTTAGACAATGTCGTGTAGGGTATAGGGTACTGCGACCTTGCCCGACAATAATGTTCTTTTTTCTCTTGTTTACGACAATTCGCACACCTCTGTTCTAATAGACTAAGAGTGTTTTACGCAGGAGTCTTGATCACATGTCAATTCTGTGAATACCTTCAAATGTTTTTAACTGTGATCCGTGCCCCTCAGGTTAGCTAGTAGGTAAAAAAAATTGCACAAACTGCAAATGAAATTTGTACAAATTTTGACTCGTAAACTTAAGAAACCCTTCACAACTCTTCAGCTGGATGTGCCAAAATACATAACATAATGTTACCGAAATCCCAAATCCAGTTCATTCCACTTAATTAATTTTCCGGCAAAATAAATTCTCTAGACAGGGAAAAATGAAGTGCACATTCGCGGCGTGTCATGCAGCTGCCGGACGACGAAAAAGATTAGTGAAATAGCAGGTTAACGGATTAAAAATGAAGCCTTGAACTTAAGTAATAGTAATATGCTTGTAAAAATGTATATAAATAGATTAATTGCGGAAGGCAGAGTCATTCGGAGAAGAACATTTGAGTCGAAAAAGAATGTTAGAGTTGCGAAGTCGAGAGTATCGGGAAATTGATTTTAAATAAAGAATCTTTTAGTGAAAACGGGAAAGTGTATTTCTCTCAAAAAGAATATCCACGATCTAATGATACGAACCGTATCCGAGAAAAGCGGATTTCGTAACAATAAATTAAAAACGCTTTTGTAGAAGCTTTTAGCGAAGAGTCCCTACAAAACTACCCAGTTCAGGCCTGCAATAACAATAAGTTGGCCCTTTCGTGAACAGTTCTCAAAACTGATGGCTACACATAATATGATATTTGATTTTTTCAGTTTGTTTTAATTTGCTATTAAGCAAAATATTTGTCTAATTCTTAAATTGGGATAATAAAATTGAACCAAACATCTGCGCTCTAATTAAAAAACTATAATAAAATTGGCTAATTGATCTAAAGTTCCACGTTTCAATTAAACGCCTATTTTAATTTTTGCAACTTTGAGAATGCAAAGCGTAGACAAAGGTTACGTACAAGGACAGACAGACATACAAAAATTGTATATATGGATATAAACATACCTGTCTAATGGTTGATTCTAGTTGATTATGGTTATCTCTGTAGATCGCCAATAGAACGGCTGCTGGCATGTTTCAATCACTGTTACTGTACTGCTCCTGGAAAAAAGAAAAAAGAAAACACATAAATTAGTTAATAGCTCGAATGAGACAAAGTTTTTAGTTGTTTAATTATTTATAAACATTCGTGTAAACATTCGTTTACTAACGTAAAACAAGTGCAAATAAAATTTTTAATATAATCAGCCGGTTACTAATTGATGGTTAATTACATATATTTCTAAATTTTTCTCCTTTTTTATCGGTTTTTTCTACTGCAACTGTTTTCTGATTATAATAAGAGAGTGGATCTATCTCAAGCACTTGTTAGTGTTACTTACGTCTTGACACACTTAATATATCCTGTAGCACAAGTGGTGTAAGGTAGGGTATAATCAGCATTTCTTGCGCGCTTCTTTCCATAGGTGCGTCCACAATCTGTACTCTTAGTCGCGAGAGTTCTTAGAAATTTAAATTCTTTCCATGAAATGCAATTGAAAAGAAAATCATCTTAAGTGAGTGAACGAACAGTCAAGTCAGTCTTATAAGTTATTATCCTTAATCTTAAATAAAATAAAAGCAAAAATTTTCAGTGCGCAAAATTATTAAATAAAAATTAGAAGAAGAATTGTTGACATTAATGTCATGGTAAATAATACAAAGAAAATATTTAGACATTTAATAAATATAATCCTTGTCGGAAAAGGAAGTTCAAAGCAGAATAAGGAAAAATGAAAAGAAACCTGCATACATACCCCTTGACGATATATATTGTCAAAGTCATGTTGGTATTCATTTATTTTCATATTACTATAAACGTAAATGACACAGAAGCCCTTTCATCAGCTGCTCTAGAGCATACATTAATATCATTTATCATCGACAAGATGAAAGGCGCATCACATCACAACACATCACACCTCAAAGACAAAATTTCATATGCACTTAAATTATACAAATTTATACACATACACAAGATATATATATATATATATATATAAAGATTATGTATGTATAAAGAAATTTGTTGTTGACTATATATATATATATATATGTATATGTATATTGTTGTCGTTTAGATTTGCAAAATATAGTTGTTTGTACATAAATGACAGCACAAGCATCACCATGTAGTTGATGACTTTTCGGAAATCTTGATACAAACACATGTGAACATATGCGATATTTGTATGCGTATTATGCTTTTTAGTAAGTGTCATGCAATAAGCAAAGTATATAAACACTAAAACATATGCGTGTGTGTGGCGTAAAAATTCAATGCTTAAAGAACTTGTTTTTCTTTTCAATTCTTTTCTCATTTTTAGTTTGATTTTTCCTTTTTTGTTTTTTTTGTTTGTTGTTATTTTTATACGTAGATTCCTTAAATAGAACATTAGTATGTGTCTGCAAACAAACATTGGTTTTTTTCTCAAGGATTCATTAATGAAGAAAACCGGGTGAACATTTCGCTTCTGGTATGAATGAGATTCGATCATGAAAAGCAATAAAGGGATCCTTGCCTAACAGGAAACAAATATTAGACAGTATAAATGGTATTCAGCTTAATAAAATTGCAGATTGAACACTGGGCTATATGGTCGGACATCAGACGGACAGAGAAATAATAGAATAGACAAACAAGATAAGATCGATTCAGAAATGACAGCTAGAGCTATCAGTATAATAAAAGGTTGATCTATTTCAAGTTCATTTTAAGCGTTATGTACATCGGCGTAAATTTCGTAAACTTGCCGGTGAGAAGACATTTTTAAATATGTTTCAAATATATAATTATCTTAATAAGGTCTTCAATTAAGTGACTTTTGGACTTAAAACGATAGGAATCAGAAGAGAATTTTGATGAAATTTTCGATCACTGTCTCGTATCATTGTTATATGATAGAGTTTAATAAATGGAAACGTCCAGAGAGCCAAGACAAAGTGCAAGCTCAAAGATCAAGTCTTCAAGGGTTTCATTATTCGTGGACCACCGACCACGAATACTTGTACATGGCTTTTACTCTTTTATTCGTGCGTTTTTTCGAGAAGTATGCAAATAACTGATTATTTTTCAAACTCCTTGCGTCTTTTGATTATGGGAGGAATATACTCCAAATGAATAGTGCGCCACACTCAAATTTGTACACAACATTAAAAATTTTCCTTTTCTTTCTTTCCAATTTTTTTTTTTTTGCTTTAAAGAAAATCATAATTTCCCGTTGTTGCAAGACGAGAACGTTATCTTCTAACCCACATATCAACCCATATAAAACTTTATGATTGTGCTGTGAGTGAGTAAAGAAAAAAGAATATGTAATGTGTATATAAGAAAGAGTCTCACGGGTATTTCAGCTTTGTTGTTAACGCAGCCGTTATGGTTTATTTAAGTATTGAAAACTTTTCTAATAAATTCAGAATCAATGAAGTTAAAATTTATAACCTCATTAATAGTTTAGTACAGTCTGTATATATATATATATATATATATATATATATATATATATATATATATGGATGTGGCACATAAACATATTCTCACATTTAATATGAACTGAGAATACATTCAAGTGCTCGGCAGATTAACATATATGGTGAAGGTATGGTGAGAATAAATGGTTATACCATCTTGCCATGTTAGTCCTGCGAACTACGTAGACATCATTCACAAACTTTGAACTCAACAACTGACTTTTGAAGCTTTTCATTTTATTCATGCATAATAACCACAACAAACGTTTAGTTCTACTACCAACGACTATCGTACAAACTCATACTCTTTAATGGGTTCTATTACACATGCAAATAACTTCACATAATAAACATTGGCTAAGTGTATACGTGTGTACGTATACACGTTATACAATAAGTATAAATATTTATATATGAAAGAGAATGCAAAGGTGAGTGCAAAGCGACAACATAAGTAAAATTGCGTTAATATTGTATTTATATTAAGACAGACTGAACTGACTGGACTTTATAAGCAGAAGCAGAGTACGAAGTGACTGATAAAATTGTTTTTGTTATTTTGTTAAAATCAAAAGCATTTGCAATACATCATAACGCTAACAGTGTAGTGCATAATACATGAGTAGGTATCTCAGCGAGTCTAAGAAATACTAAACCTTGTGACAGGTCAAGTGTTAGCTGACATTGAGAGAAAGGGAACATTTGCCAATAATAATTACTATCTTTTTACTACTTTTTTTAGGCTATTTGCTACATATATATACAACGTATCGCAAAGATTACAAATCAAATCTTATACTTTGTACGCTTATCATAACGTGTAGGGATGTTGGAAAAACGAAAAAAAAAAAAAGAAAAAAAAATTGTAAAATTTTTGTGTGTGTAAAAGTTATGGTTATAAAATCAAAGTTTTTGCAACTTTCAACTTTACCCTCAACAACAGCCAGTTTGATATATAAAGTTTATTATATGCCGTAGGTAAAGCCAGGTAGTAAATATTTAAGAATGCATGTGTGTGCATAATGTCCTACATACATATAAACATATAAACATATAAACAAGCATTTACTTGCACTTAATCGCACTACTTGCCTACACCCATATAACATGTGACATGAAGCGAGGGCAGGGACAGAGAACCATCTCTCTCTTTCCCTGCTTACTTTGATGCCAAACAAACATTTTAAATATATCGACTCTGTCGATACTCGACTGTCGTTGGTTGGGTAGTGGAATGCGGCTAAAGGTTCAATTGAGCGCACGTTTGTGATAAACTCAACTTTATCCTAACAAAATTGAATTTGTGCAGAGAATACGGACATATATACACACACGCACACATGTACACATTCACTCACACGCGTACGTGCATATTTTTACTTAACTAACTACGTTCTCAGTTGTGTAAAATGCTCGAAACAAGAATAAAAATTATTGACAAAATTATTATGAAAATGTTCGATTTGATGTATCCGGTGTGCATTTCAAGGTTTCTCTTATCCATCAGGAAAGAAATCGTTTATGCATGTTGTTATTGCTAGTTAGTTAGTTATAATTGCGTACTTTTACATTTATATACACTTTTGTTTTGTATTACTTATTGAATAATTTATAAAAATTTTCTGTTTGCCTCCATTTTTGTTCAGAATTCATGCAAAAACATCTTTTTGTTTGCTAAATTTATGCAACAGAAAAGAACGCAAATTAAGAATTTGCGTTATCCGTGGGTTCGTTTAATGGCGGCCGCCTTTTCCTTATGACGAATTAATTTATATTATATTGGATCATATTGAAAATCCTCCGCTGTTTTTCCCACGGAATGGTGTTGATGAAATGCGAGCGGACAAGACGATAGGAAGCACTAAAGCCTTGTAAACACAACTTTCAAAAATCACAATTCAGTGGCACGAGCTTATTCTCAAAGGATTTGGGTAGCAACGTAAAGTCATAAAGAGCCGTTTTACGTAACAGTATATCCATAAACCAAAACATCAATCCCTTCAACATTACATTTAGCCAACGTAACACCTGGCATCACCTGACATTTGATGTTTCTTCGCTAGTTTGCGCAATATTTTTATCAATATCTCCAATGAATGCGTTAAGGCCAAATTTTACGCCTTTCACACGATCCGTCGAAGCTTTGCAGAAAATTCTTTTATTCTTTTTCCAGCAATAAGACTAAGCCCTCTACTCTGTTTATAATGACAGAGGACGATAAAGTGGGTCGATGAAAAGTGATTTGTCATAGCCATCGCTTAGCTTCCATGAATTTACTAAATGTATAAACGTAATGAAAATTTCTTAGAACTGCAAACTTAGCCCAAGGGGTGAGAAACTTTTTATGTCTATAATTTATATTGAAAATCTTTTCAAACTGAAAATAATGACTGCTTAATAGGTCAAAATCCCAAAATCTAGTTTATTCAGATCAATCAGGATAGAATTAATCCATAAAGGTTTTAAACAAGCGCTGGGCAGCAGACTGTTCGGAACGATTTTAGCGCAGAAGTTTTCGATGGCCACAGGAAATATTCATTTATAACAACTCACTCAAAAGTTTATACAACTATATGCAGGTGTAGTATGATAGTTTTAGATAGTACCGCCTTTAAGCAGAAATGTGTCCAGATTTCATGAGATAGCGACCGATAGGTTAAAAGTTGCAGGTGTTTTGGCCAAGCTACACACAAAATTCACACTTTTTAATTAATTCAAGAGTTGCAAAAACCAATCAGAGAGTGAGCGGATCGGAAAGCTGAGAGCTGTTATCCTACGTTGACCAAAAAGACCGAGGCGCCTGCCATGAAAACTGGTGCACTATTAGTGGCTTTTAGTTACTTATTATTGTTATTTCTACTTAGTTGAATTACACCACACCGTGTATCTAAAGGACGAAATATTGAAAATTCTCGCTTCTAACACAAGCACATTCATCTTTAGGATAAAGCAAGAGCATTTTCAAGATAAATCGGTTCATAACGCATTTCAACTTGTAAGGATTCCTAAAATAGAATTTGGGGTTTGATATATTTTCTTTTTGTTTTGAAGAAAACGATATCTTATGCATATTTTCTGCTCTTGAATTTTTTAAAATTATTGCTAAGAGTCCGTATGTCCACATATTCGTGCGTATTAGCTACTCGGAGAAATAAAAAAAATTTAAAAGCCATCGTATTAGTTTCTTATTTTATGGGGATGTCTCAGTTCACAGCATGCATGGCTTTGCACATAATGATGCTCTGGCACAAATGTGCATTCAATTTGTGCTCACAAATTACTGACTTATGATAACAATTTATCCCAATTTATTATGCTTGTGCATTTAGATGTATATCTTTTCCTTTAATACTTACTTAATATATAAAATTGCGTTGTATCTGGTTATATGTTCAATGTACACACACACGCTCATATATATATAGAACTGCACATTTTCCCTCATACTTTTCTTTAACATTTTCAAACACAATTCTCAAAGGATCATTTAAACGATAGAAATCCCAATGACCCTATATATGTGTACATATACATATACAGTTGTTTCATATCGTAATATGTTAAGGCATTAGCAAGCAATGAATGAAGTATGTGTTTAGCAAATGCCGGGCAAAAAAAGGATTTTCATATCCCTCCCCCTTTCATTGCATGAAACTTATTTAAAACATTCACCGCCTTATCAAATAATATTCAAACTACTATTTAGCATCTCTCCTTCATTCGCCCAGAGTATGAAGAAAAAAATAAAAAAAAAAAAGTTTCTTTTACCGCAAAGTCATCCCGACGCCAATGTTGCTACATTACATAACTATTATAGCACGGAAAGTGCCTTTTATTCTCGGCGAATGTATTTTCAATTCTTTTATTTTATCCTTTTCGCTTCATTTTTTGTTTATTTTTTTTTTTTTGTTCTTTTATTAGGTTCTCTTTTTTTGCATTTTATCAGAAAAACGCATTAGACTGGGGAGCAATATAAGCGAAACGAATGCTTAGCTCTAACAGAAGCCAGTCAATATCATAAAATTTTACAACATAATGTTATTTTTAGCAAACTTCGTTTTCGTCGTGAATATTGGTTGGTTTTTAGCTGTATGCTAATGTACACTTTTTAGAGGGTTTTTTTTTCTTTTTTTTTTTCTTTCCTGCTGTGGACGGTTTAGAGTTATTTAAAAATTTACTACAATAATTTGAAAGAACATTTTAGCTAAATATATATACAAGCATGCATACATATATGTATATATGCAGCTTTATGTTGGCCTCATTTCCATTACTAATCCCAGTATGACCGGCCATAAATGTAAGACATAGACAAAAAAAAAGTCGTTATTGTAATATAACATCGTTAAGCCAACACATAGTGAACATTGTTATTATTTTATTATATTAACGGGACAAGTATGGACACATGTATGCCTTCTCCTCTATAATTTGAATTTGGATTTTAACGTTGCTAGAAAGAACTTTAAAAAAAAAATTGTAATTTTCGGTTTCTAGTGTATCCGTACCAACTGTACCAACTGTACTCCTAGATAGAAGAAGAAAATACTAATTCTTTAGACGACACAAGTCGAATGATAAAGAACAAGTTCATCCAACGCATTTAATTTATGCTCATATCTATGCCGACAGTTTGAATTAACTAAAATTAACTGAAGTGAAGTTAGCCCCCCAAGATAACCCAAATTTTTGTGGTTCATGTCTTCGCTAAAAATGTCTTCTCTAAGTAAGAATTTATTACGAAATAAACAACAATAAAGTAAAATAAGTAGTAAAATTTAATAATCTTAGCAAACGTGCACATATAAAACATAATAAGCTGCTAATTACAAACGCAAAACCAATAATGCTTAGTTATTGCCAGTAAATCTCATGCAAAAGTACGTTGCAAATACTGAAAGAATGCAATGTTAAAATCGTTCTATAACCATTTTTAGACTACAGATTTTTGATATGTCGTGAAAAATGCTAAAGCCTATCAGAAAAACCTAACTTCATCCCCCTGGATAGGGTCCATCACCTCGAAATTCGCCAAAAACCGGTCCGCTCCATATATCCAAAACACTAAATTAGTTATAAAAAAATTTTAAGAAATATGACATGTGCAGTTTTCTGATATGTTTTAAAGGACGCTAAAACCTATCAGAAAAACATAATTTCATTACCCTGTATAGGGTCCGTCACCTCGAAATTCGCCAAAAACCGGTCCGCTCCATATATCCAAAACACTAAATTAGTTATAAAAAAATTTTAAGAAATATGACATGTGCAGTTTTTTGATATGTTTTAAAGGACGCTAAAACCTATCAGGAAAACATAATTTCATTACCCTGTGTAGGGTCCGTCAACCTCGAAAATCGCCAAAAACCGGTCCGCTCCGTATTAACAAGACCGTAAAGGTAAAATGTTGCAATAATGTTGCGAAGGAAACGTTCCAACTTATACACACAATGTTTTTGTTTCACTTGCTAATGAAATGTTTGATTCTATACACATAATGTTTTTGTCTTTTTTCAACATATATGTCTAAGATTACACATTACGGGCAATTGTTTGCAATAATAGCGTTTGTCCATACACTTGCTTAAGAAGTTATATGCATGTTATTGGGTTGTCGTCATTTTTCTCTATATGAATCGCGTACAATTTTATTCAAAACATTCTATAGGTCAGCAGAATATATGCTATGGGAAAAATGTTCGTGTGCGTTTGTGCGTGCACTTAACAGGTACTTGACTGCCTGCTTTCTCTTTCTCGGCAACAACTCGGTTATGACTTTTGGGTATGACGGCGTATATTCCAAGATTATGCCCTATAACTTATTTTATTTAAAGACACTTTGGTACCTAAAGTAATTACATCTGATTGATTGAATTTAAGGATTTTGTTTTTTTTTTTTTAAACAACACCACGTCGAATACATTGTTGAGGTCCAGTAGCTGTTGAGAATTTGAAAATTTTTTATACACACTTTATCTACTGCATCTTTTCGCCAACGCTATACATGCACTCTGCGGTAAATACAAGAAAAACAATTTTTTTTAATATCTAAAAACATTTCTGCATAATTTCCTATTTGATTTATGCTTATATTTCTAGTTTTGCTTAGTTTTTTCTAATAGTTTTGTAACGTTCAATTATCAATTACCTTAGCAAAGACCATTACTCTGGATACCCATATTTTTGTCTTCGCTAAAATGTGGGCTATGTACAGTGGGCTAACTTCACTTCAGTTAAAATTATGTCTATTGTCAACTGCAATAAATCCGAGTAACGGGAGATTTCCATTTGGCTTGCTATTCCGCTTTCTTGTGCATTTATTTATTACGTAGTAGTAATCTATCGTTCGTCCATTGCTTTTTAATCCTGATTTATATGATCTTAGCTGATTTACATTAACTAAATTAATGGTGAACTAAAACTTAATAATAGAAGATAGCTATAATCTTTTTATCAGGCTGATTAAATGCTAGATTGGAAATGTTACATGCATGACTCTTGTTATGCATTCGACCCTTATTTTAAATATTTGCAGCAACAACATTTTAGTTTGGTGTTTCTCGCTTTTTTTTTAATTTGTGTCTCTCTTCTAACAAACTTGAGCGTATTTAAGCGCATCTTATCTCCCTTCTACGTCTTGACGTGTGGACTTAACATTCGCAACATATATCGAGAAAGAATAAAAGGCCATGGAAGGATATGATACATTAAATGAGGAAATGTGTCTGTATATCTTAAGGAACCACTAATTTGCGGTTATGAACTTAAGCTATCAAAGTGACGTACTCAGCGGTGGGGATTATAAATTCAATAAAGGTATCAAGTCTGTTACATAACTAGGTAAACATGAAATCGGAATCTGACCACAGATGGCGCTAACATTACATGTAGAGGACATGCGTACCTGAAGTTGCGCTTTTTTCATAGCTTGGATATCGGCCAATAATAACTGGTTATAACGCAACCCAGAAATAATTTTTGGAACGGTAAAAATGTCGCGTTATTTGCTCGAACAGCATAAAAAGAAAGTTGTTTTTGCGTCGTATACCCACTGGGGACGAGGGACTGAACCGCCTTGGTGGGTGTGGTTTGCTATTAACTGTTAGTTTATTGAAGCAGCTAACGTGAAACGCTGCCCATTATTCAAAAAAGAAGCGAAATTTTAAAAAAATCAACAGATGACATCTCTCTATCCATCCATATACCAAAAGTAGTTTGCGGTACGTTCGAAGCATCCAGCTGGAAGGAAATATTACCCCATATGGCTTATTCGCCAATTTAGAGTTCTTCCGATCACCACTTGGCTGCATCGCTTGCAGGTATGCTTCGTGAGCAACGCTACACTTCTTACGAATGTATACGAAAAATTGCCTGACGATTGGTTTGCCACGAAAAAGCAACAGTTTTTTTTGGCATGGTATCCACAAATTGTCAACAGGTGGGAAAAATACTTCGAATAAATTTATTTTTTTTTTGTTTTCTATGCAAAAATTGCAATTTCTTTTTTATATACCGTATATATCTGTTATGAATGACGGCTTGCCTGAGGGCAGTTCATTAATATTGGCGTAATTACTGGCGTAATTTAGTGGAACAGAAAAATAATTACGAGATAAAGATCGGAAGGACAAAATTTTTAGCATTAATCAGTGTTTTGCCAACGGAATGGACGCAGGCGTTGTTTCAATAACCTGTTCCTAGTTATTTCCATATTCACTTCGGCTGACTTAAATCAAATTCACATATTTCCAGAAATGAAAGCACATGGTTTGGTTAGAACCTTGCAAATCTCTTTACGAATGTACTACTGGCGTGTGTGATGACAGTTGACAAAAAGCTATCTACATGTCAGTCAAGTTTTTACAGGATACAGGATACAGCAGACGCAAAGTAGATGTCGAAACAGTGGCATAGCGATATTATGGTCTTTTTTTCCAAATTCTGATGGGTAAAGAAGACCTGCTCTGTTCGTCAAAATTGTATAAGGATCAGTTTCAATCCCTTGTCGTGAAATAGTTCTTATAAGCAGAAAATTGGAAATTTTTTCAAAAACCCTTTTCTAAAAAATTGCGCTTTACTGAGCATCCAGCCTGCCTTTTTTTTAGTGGAAATGAAAATTTTACCCATTTTTTGTAGTGAAATGGTTTGTAATTTACATTATGCTAGGCATGGTAACACCTAATCTAACATATTGGAGAGTGTTGTGTCATAAAACCAACTGCTTATCCCTTTTAATTTTAATATCAGGGATATTCAAGGTCCAAGGCAAAAAATCTCGACTAGCAACTCAAAGGTCGTTGGGGTTCGAGTGTCAAGTACAGTAGAGTTTTCAATAAAATCGATAGCCTTAGATGCTAATACTTTAAAACTTGATTGAATCATAATAATAATAACATATATTAGTATATATGTAATAATTTCTTGACGACTTTTTCGTTTCAGTGTAATCTAGCGGTACGATATCTTCTATGGCGAGCCAATTGCAGTTTATTTCGTTCTTTTTTTTTGGCGTTTTTTATTTTTCTTTTACAATTAATTTTCGTTACGATTTGTTAGATCAGTTGGTTGCCTCAGGTTTTCAGCTCTACTGTTAGTTATTTTGTAATGTGCAAAGAAAGCCACTGGCATGAGCGACAAATATTACAGGATATATGTGCGATATAAGTAGTAATTGGTGCGAGTAAAATACAACATTTCACACTTAACCATGTTCGGTGCTAGAAAATAGATATTTTTGTGTGTGTGTGTGTTTTTTTTTTCTTCAAACAAACAAGCTGGAAACTTAACTAAACAATAAACATTCATTCACTCATTCATATGCATTTGCATTAATCTATTCGTTGTTTCGTTGCAGTGAGTTTTATGTATAGATGTACATGTATATGTATATGTACATATTACGTATGGGTGATGAAAAAGAAACTGCTTACTGTCACTTGTATGTTTGTTTGTTTGTTTATTCGCTTGCAGCCAAGTAAATACTTTATGCTCTAATGCACGCAAACACAAAACACCCCCTTCGCTTGCGCTTATTTATATAGCCGTGAATGCTATAAAATGTTAAGGAGTCGAAAACTGTGAAAATTGTTACGTATGTTGTGTATTATGTAGCTTTTCTCAAATTTACACAGTTAACAACAATTTTTGCACTCACTCTCTCCTATGTATTTATGCATGTATATGAATGTGTGTATGTATGCACGTATTTATAAACATTTATGCATATTTCTTTTGTGTGCATTCTATATTAACACAGAAAACTACAACCCTTTAAGGATCAACATTTGTAGTTGTACACGGTTTACAACTGATGTTATGACAACAATATTCGCCCGCAATATATACGCAAATATATTAACAATAACTTCTCTCCTTCTATATCGTGTTGGGTGCATTAAGTAGTGCGTTAATGTGGACAAAAGAAACTTAAAAAACGAAAAACATTCTGACTGCACACACACACACACACACACACACACACACACACACACACACACACACACACTGGTCCCCTCCTGTGGAACATAATGTACAATGGTATTTTTGAGCTAAACCTTCCTGCCGGGGTAACGATTATCGGCTTTGCCGACGATATAGCAATTGTAGTTGTTGCAAAATATGTTACGCAGATAGAAACGAGGGCTAACGAGGCTATCGTTGAAGTAAAGGCGTGGCTAGATGGGATGGGGCTAGATCTAGCCGACCATAAAACTGAGGCGGTACTGATAAGCAGCCGGAAGAGCGTGGAAACATGCTCCATACGAGTCGGGCAGCACACGGTGCAGTCATCTCCTGCACTGAAATACCTTGGAGTAATGCTCGACCATCGACTCAACTTTAAGCACCACGTTGAGTACGCGGCTGAGAAAGCTGCAGGCATCCAGGCGTCGTTAGCAAGGATCATGCCAAATATCGGAGGCCCAAAATTCACCAATCGAAAGATAATAGCCACGGTGATAACGTCGGTCCTAATGTACGGTAGCCCAGTTTGGGCCGGTGCACTCACAGTGAAGGCAGTGTACCGAAAGCTGGCGGCAATATATCGCCTTAGTGCGCTAAGGCAGATATCCGGATTCCGGACAGTGTCGGAGGATGCTGCCCTGGTGATTGCTGGCACCATGCCAATCGACATCTTGGCAGACGAAATGAGGCGCATCCACGAAAGGCGCCGCATAAACGCCCCCTCCCATGAAGCCATCAAAAAAGAAGAGCGGCTAGCGTCGATTATGACTTGGCAATCGCGTTGGGAAAGAACAGCGAAAGGAAGGTGGACTTTCGTTCTTATCCCAAACATAATGCAATGGATCGAAAGGCCACACGGTGAGGTAAATTACTACCTCACCCAGTTCCTGACTGGCCACGGCTGTTTCCGAAAGTATCTGTTCAGGTTCGGGCACGACGACTCGCCGAATTGCCCGGCATGTTCGGAGACGGAGGAAGACGCAGAGCATAGCATCTTTCATTGCAGAAGGTTCGTGAATGGCAGACCGCAAATAAAACCGACTGAGATACTGGAAGGGTTAACTGCCAGCAAAGAAGTCTGGGGCGAAGTAAGCGACTTTGTAAGCAGAGTGCTGAAAGAACTGCGTCGGTCCGAAAGACAGCGGGTGGAGAGCAGAGGGAGTGGAAGCCAATAGTGTATTCTACTGAGGTCCCACCATCGGTAGCGTGCTAATAACAACCAGCCTCCGCGAAGTAATACCTAACGGTGGTCCCGCGGGGGAGAGTGGTAGAAGAAGTGTGTGGGGGGGTAGTTTTTAGTACGTATGCGCCATGGATGGCGAATCGTGCATGCTGCTACTAAGAACCAGCAGTATCTTTTGAAGATTTTCTACCTCCGGCTCACCGAGCGAAAAAAAACACACACACACACACACACACACACACAAATAACTTATATTTTGCGAATTCAACGAAATTGTTAGACGTAACTCGAAGACACATAAGCGTCTTTTGATATGAAACAGATTTACGTAGAGTTACGCATAAACAGATACTCGTTTCCATGCAGACGATGGGCTCAAATGAATTTTCACACCAAATTCATCATCAGTTTGCTTTTTTAATTGTTTGCTTATGCAAAATTCTTAATATAACAAAAACAAAACATTATTTGGATAGACGTTGATATAAACGTAGCATAGTGTACATAAACGACACATCAAAATGTACCGGGCCTTTCCACAAATAACTATCACATTATTAACGAAAATTAATATTAGTGAAGTAAAGTATAGGGACTTACAACATGATCTCTTGTGCTCATTACAACTTCATCTACTTGTCTGAACTTATATTAAAACAAGTAAGAATATTATAACCGGTCGTGACCAAATCTTTTATGACCATCACCGTTATCCTAAAGAAGGCAAAAAAAGTAACGGAAATAAATTTTTATGCTCTATAATAGGGAATAGAGAATGGATGGCGTTTTTTTCGAAATAAAAGTTTTTCTCGCATAGGCGTGTGGGCATTGGAGGCATGGCTTTGGAAACGTTTAAGTCATTTCCAAATTCTTTTGCAAATTTGTAGGTGATAGCTTCATTTTCGCTAATGCTAAAATCGCTACCAAATATACGACACAGTTGCGCAGACACACATATGAACAGACGGTCAGATGGACATGTTTAGTTTGGTTTCAAACTTTAATTAGTTATTTTTATTGATAATTAATTTCATTCATGTAATGGATTACAATACGAATATATTTTTTTCTGTTCTTTCACTTCCAACATCAGTTAGGATAATTCTTTAGATGATGCACATAAACGAAATAGCTTATCTAGCTTCATCTTATATAGATGTGGCTATAGTTTGCCCACGCGACTTTGTCATAATAAAAACCTCTTGTAAATGAAGTTAGCGCGATCCTCTTATGTAAAGGAAGAAAACGACTTGTTTCTAATTATGTTATCTACTGGGCGAAACTTGGCTGTCCATAACTTTAATTAAACACGGGTTTGCTCTTTTTATATAGTCGGAGCACATCACTTGATCAATTCAATGTATTTTGTGAGCAAAACAATATTTTTCAATTCCCGAGTTGTTTATATATTACTTGTACAAACAAATAAGTTCTCGGAGTTGAGATTAATTGCCTTATAATTGCCTTGTCTTCCGAAATCTCATCTAGGGATAACGGTGACGTTGACATAAATTGCGTCGTCCTGGATAAATCAATTTACAAAGAAAAGATAAAACTATTTGCGTTCTATCCACGGAAGGCTTAATGTGAAACAGGTAAGAAAGGAACGAAACTGTGCGTACTTGCATTTCAATCTGATATCAACTTTTAAAAGATAATTATGATTTAGCAAAGACCACGCGGCGGAAGGCTACATTTCCTTATGCACACCACACACACCTATTTTTTCTAAAGGCTTTTTTTTATATTTTCTAAACGAGTCTTCCTAGTTTGCATAAGGGAAATTGACATCGTAGTTCATCCCGCGATCAAAGCTTTCTCATTGCTGTCACGAATTGTTGATTACTTCTGCTGAGCAATAATATTTTTTCGTCGTAAACAACCACTAGTGGACGCTTGTCCAGCGCAACATTTGCCTGACCCTGGTTGGGTGCAAGCTGCTATATCAAGACTCGTCGATGCTACAGTTATGAGGTAGACAATACTCCAAAAGATATAAGTCAGAAATTCTTACGGGATGGCTTCCATAATAAACATTATTTTAGTATAATAGTTTACTGAGCGTAAAGTGAATATATATTTAATATCTGATCTTAATTTTGCAGGCGATTTCCGTACGTCTTATACGTTTATGTACATCTCATGCTACCTTCCTAGACATTCTGATGTGTTTATCTGATGCGGAACTTATTTTTTTCACACATATTTCCTTCGTCCATTTTCTATATGATTGAAGGAAGGATATCACCCAGGGTTGAAATTTTCTAACGTCTTCAGTTTGAAAAACTTAAAAAAAAAAAATGTATTTACGTTGTTGTCTTTTCCGCACAGCTAAGCGTTGCTAAGCCTAAAATGCTAATCATTTCGAAAACATTTCAATGCATTCAAACAAATTGTTGATGCATTTTAAAAACGAAAGTAAGCTCTCGCAACGATTGACGTCTGTTTTTAGAAAAACACTTTTAATGGAAGCCGTACTAACGATAGAAAATATTATTTTAGTCCACAATGTTTTTCTTACTTAACGGACGATTATCCAGCAAAACTTTTCAAATACTTATTTCTTATTCTTTTTCTTCGCATTCTCCTTCTTCTTTTTTGCCTTTTTGCTTTTGTATTTCTTCTTCTTAATCTAAAGACTATTGTAAGTTTTTTTGTTTTTTGCTTTATTTTTGCAATTTTGTTGTAAAACTACTCAAATAGTTTAGATGTTATTCTCCTTTGGAGTCTCTTTCTTTCTTTCTTTCGTTTTTTTCTTTCTTTTCTTTTTTACTTCCTTGCATTCAGTTTACTGATGATGATTCGTTTGATGTGTTATTGTATGCGTTCTTTTGGCTGTATAGGGAGGAATTTAAACAATCACTACTATTTTCACACTTAACTTAGAAATTTACATAAAATATCACCACATACATCAATAGACTAACACAGTCAAATGTATGTATGTTTGCATACACATGTACAGGCACATGCACATGAAAACCTACTTTACATACAATTGCCCTAATAAAAATAGAAGAAAATAAAAAGAACACTTTCCTTTCTAAACCCTTCCTCACTAGATATCACATGGCCTACCCTTCCTGTCAGCCGGTATTTCTCTACTGGCTCTTAAGTCTCAGTGCAGAACCGTACCAGAGCAATAAAATGATGTACAATAAAACATTAAGTGGAAATAAAGTACAAAAAACAAATTTTTTTTTTTCAGAAAAAATATTTTTACAAAAGGACAATATGTAGAGCAAGCGAAGGAGATAGAGAGAGAGAGAGATAGAGAGAAAAAGAGGGCGGGAAATAAAGAGAAAAAGAGGCAAAGAAAAAAGAAAAAGGAAAAATACAAGAAAAGGAAAAGGAAAGGAAATTGTGAAGCAAACTGCATAAAACGAGTTCAACAAAGCGAACGTGTTTCGTTGCATGTGTTTTGTTCGCATTTTTCTTGGCTCGATTCGTACATATTCTGAAATTGCATTGTTGCTGAAGCGGCAAAATATTTGAATTAGAATTAGAAAATGAAATCACTTTCACGGCGGACAACTTACAACATCTATACTGGCAAAGCAAGCAAATCATTCTTTCTCTCCTTCTCTCTTTCCCTTTATGCATGCGTGCATCTCTTTTTTTCTTTCTTTATTTCTTCGCATTATTCTTTTCCCTTGTACGCAACATTTCGATTCTTTTTTAGCTTATCGCCTTCACTTGGTAAGTTTACACTCTATGACACTTACACTTAACCCAAACACATTCAAAACGCACACTTCTCTCACAAATGCAAAGTAAAGCAAGGCAAAGGAATTTTTGTGTATTTGTGCAGTAGTTTCGGTTTGCAATTTTAAATGCAAACAGCAGCAATAGATTTTGATAAAATTAAATTTTATGTCACCACTTCATTCGAAGTTTTATGTAAAAGTAAGAAACATCTCATTTCATCTCGGTCTCCCTATCGTAATGGTCGCTCTAGATGAATGCATCGGGGAAGAAGAAGAAGTCGAAAATTGTAGAATTCTATACCAAGTTTATTGAAGATTTTTGTAATTTAATTTGCATTTTAAGTGCATCTTAGCGGTGAATAATGTTCGTTTGTGGGTGTGTGGCGTATGATTGCAGCCAACTATTCTATAGCCTTTCCCCATCACTTTTCTCGCTGCGTAATGCATTAAGAAGATACTCAAAATAGAAACATGTTTGTTATTCATACATAACGCAACGCTTTGCTGAAGACTAAGCACGTTTACCTTCTACGAAGCAAAACTGTTCAATTTGAATGAAGCGGCTTTAAAAATTGAATAACAAAAACAAAAAAAAGTTATGGGTATGCTTGAGGAGCCTTTCAATCAACAAAAACATGCAACACAACATTCTTTACAGAAGCAAATTGAATTCCATTCGAATTTCATTGATATAAAGTTTCCCTTGGTTGGTTAAGAATGGCCATGGTATGATGAATGGTATGCTGGTTTAAATTATGCCTTACTTTTTGATTGTCTCTTTGTTATATGGGAAAATTGCGTTTTGAAGAGTTCCTTCAGTCTTGCTTCTATATATGCTTTACACTCAAATGCATACATATTTTATACTAAACAGTTTAGAGAGTTTTGTAAAACGGTTAAATTTGCTCTATGCTTATTGCCAGCACCTCGGGTTGATAGCTGATCTAAGGATTTATTCTTTGTACCCATTTAACACAGGGCCGGTAAAACGCAGCCCAACGATGAAATATGATGTGATGTGAGTACTAAAATATTAAATGCTTTCAAATAAATTAAATACATGGCACACAGTGAAAACTCAAAGCTCTGGAAGTGTGAAAAAAGCCGATTAGGGTCCATAATGGCACTTTCATATCCCTACTTCCTGACAGGTTCGGAAACATTTCAAACCGGAACTATAGTGAGACTCAGCCCAACATTAAATGCCCTATACCACTTCGCTTAATACAATCATTTATATAACAACTTTTCAAAATAAACTTTTATATGGAATGAGGGTGAAAAAGTAGTTCGATGCGAACTACTTCCGTCCTTGGACCAAAACATGTTGGTGTACCAAATTTTATCGAAATGTTTTAAACGTTGCTCCCTGTTGAACATGAGGGAATAAGGTGGGCAGACGAACAAATAAGTTCAGATCGATTTCGAATCACTTTCTGATAGATAAAAAAATCTCGATTTATCTCAAGTCCTTTTGGGTGTTGCATAAACTTAATATATTCTTGTGCCACGAGGAGAGTTTCAATATGGTTTCGTAAATAGAAAAACATGGACTGCAAACTTATTTCGTTTACATACTATATGTACAGAGTGATCTACTTGAGACATAGGCGTGAAAAATAAGACATTAGTAGTTCTAAACTCTGTAAGATGAACTATCCAAAGCAACTTTTTACACACCTGTGCCTCTGCATCAGCTGTATTTCTATTAACCTGTGTATTCTCTGTATGACGATTGTATACCCTCTGAGAAAAGTACAAGAATTTTGTGTTATGACGATAATATACATTATGATCAGTCCATCCCTCCTTGTCGGAATTCCTCATCAAATGTCATCGTTATGAATGCATATCTACGATAATAATGTATTTTAGAATGTTTGTATGTCGTTTTATCAACTTATTTCTTTACAAACTAATACCGAATCACAAATCTGCTGTTTATGAGGGGTATAGTCGTCATCGCTGAACTTTTTCGACGCAGTTTGAATGCATATTTGCCAAAGATTTCGATACAGTCAAGTGCTTAATAATTTCACGTTATCGTTAGTTTATAAGAAGAAGGCTTTGTTCTCTTATCTCACAGGATTAAAAACAACAATAGTCTCCAACTAAGATCCATCATTAACATTGTACATTACTCATGTGTGCGAAGCTTTAGCTAACACTCTAGTGTAAAATAAAATTAAGTAAATGCGCTCCTGTGTAACGTTCATAACGATAAACATAAACTAACCGTAGACCAACGGCAAAGATTACATACTTAGAATCATGTGTGAGTACATGCTACGCATGCAATCGCATAAACATAGATTTATAACAGATGATAATGTGAAAAGAAAACAACAGATAATGAAAAAGAAATTTGCTGGAAAATGAAACTGAGTTATGATACGACTAAGGAACATAGACACCGTATGTATGTATATGTAAGTGTACTATGCGTGTACATTTATTTTCAGTAAATAAATATTTTCTGGTGAGATGTTTGCACTACGAAAATATTAGCAAAGAAATAAATAAATAAATAAATAAAACATTTACGATTAACAAAAATCATGGGAAAAGTTCTACTACTCAGTTTGAACCGAATATTTTTATACTCGCTGCTGTCTGTTAAGCATATATGATAAAACCTTGCCTTGTCTACCGTTTACAAATTCCATCCTTAACGATGCCATATGGATATATATATGTATATATATAATATAATGCAAGCAATTTGATTGCAAACTGTGTCTTGCATCGGATGTTGCGGATTACGGAACGTACAGAAGATCAGTTTCTTTAACAGATTTAGCTGACTTACCCAGCGATAATTCAAATGTAAAACCCTGCGACTTTTTTCATTTTTTGAGCAAGTTTTTAATAGTAGAATGACTTATAGGATTGTCTAAAATCAAATCACTAGTCAGGTAAATCGTTTGTGCTTAAGACCATTGTCGACGGGCAGTTCTTTCAGCTATACAATCCACACATTTGCCGAAGTTTCTAGATAAGGCTGTCATGTTGTAATGGTTATGGTTTAATAAACGAATAAACATTCGGACAGACAGATACACGGCGATGTCATCATCCACATATTTATATAACTATTAAATGTTTCTGTGCATAGTGATATGCAACGCTTAATAAACTTAGCATGCTTTAGGTAAATGGCAAACGTTACTATGAACAATAAACATCAACATCAAGTTATCATTATGGCCGCAACATTTACAAGATTACCAGACCAAAAACTATAGATACTCAAATAAATAACTGTGTGTATGTTTATATCTTTATTATTACGATTATTATTTTTCGTATATGTGCCTCAAAGTAGACCAAAACAAATAAACGAAATGTCTATCATAGCATGACATGCGTTAGATAACACTGCTGAACAGTGAAGCTAATGTTTAAAAAGGAAAGAAAAACTTTTAGGAAATCTGTCAATAATTCCCAGGATTGGCACATGAATAATCTTAAACGACGCCGGTCAAAATTTTGTATCACATCTACCACTTATTTACGGGTTAAAGTGGTTTTAGTGAAGACAATACCACGGTTACTCTTAGTGCAACAAATGCGCCGAGCCAGAAGCCAATGCCTGCCATGCAATGCAGGTTTGCATGAATTAAAGATCATGTTATCGCCACACCTATTTTATTATCTTTTCTAGTTCTAGTAAAGTATGGTCCTCAGTAATATTTTTGTACTTAGTCCCGGGAATTATTGACTGGTTTAGTATTAAAGTAAGAATATTTTCTTGAAAGAAAAAACTAAATTTTCCAGAAAATGTTGAGAATATTACGAGCTCGATGAGCAATGCATTTTTTTTTTTTTTTTAAGATCTGTAATGAAGGGTAGGGAGGCAATAATGGACTAAGGCACACGACACTTTTATTTTTCACATTTTTTACAAATCGTATCTTTAATTTTGTTTCTTCTTGCTATTCGCTTAACTGTTTCCCTCCGGCCGGCCTACATATTTCGGAATATTCTCTAGAATGGATGCATGTATATATATATATATATTTATGTATGTATATATGTATGTATATATGTATGTATATGTAAGTAATGCTTCGTGAAATTTCTTTTTCTATAAATTTTTAACCCCTTGAGATGTTGACTGATTTAAAAGCAAAGTCCAATCGTACCAAGTTAAGCAAATAATATTGCGGTAAGAAACTTCATGAAAACTAAACTAAAATTCCTGCACAATATTAGCTTAGCATATCAATGTCATATGTTGCACTGACTTATTGAAACCGTATCCATACATCAATCACTTTGAACTAAAAGAAAAGTTAGAAATCAGCTCACAATAGCAAACTCAACTTGAGTTAAGTATCAATTCATTTTTCCGCGTTGCAGTTTATACGATGCATATGGAGAAAGTCGCAAAAAGAAAATGTCCTAAGTTTGTCGAAATTCGGAAAAGTAAGCAAAAAGATAAGCAAGCAAGGACAAGACAAAGAAAGCACACAAGAACCACACAAAATGAAAATTTAATAAACTCTTTTATTTGCATTTGTTTTCATATTCATATTCAAATTTATGTAAGACATGCGTACAATGATGTGCTTGTGTGTGTAACGTATTCTTTTCTAGATTTATTGATATTTGATTAGCTGTTGTCAAGGTTTTTCTTGTCGCTCCATATTTAATATAAAGAAGAGCAACAAAAAAAAGGGATTTTAAATAAATTGAATTTCATTTTACATCCGGTGACATATGCAACAACTTCCGTTGCATTCTGGCAGAGCGGAAGTACAATTTATATTTGCTTTCAAAACGATTGCTTTCCGTGTGTATGCGAATATATGGCTACAATGTGTGTGCATGTGATCGGTTAAAAATCGCATTTCTATTGTGTTGTCATATAAAAGAGCAAATATTTACTTTTACGTTGACAAACACTATATCTTTATATATGTTAAAACACCTGCAGTCATATTACATTTCTCTGATGCGAGTGAAAAATTTCTTCTTTATTTTACTCTTATATTCTCCACAGAAGAGAGAGAGAGAGAGAGAGATTGTTATAAATCATAGTAATATTCTTCGGGACCGATTAATTGTTTGCATTCTTAAACAGTGTAGCTAACGAAATCAAGTGTAACATATAGTCATGACTTTTTTATTTACGTCCCCCTGTCAACCTAATTGATTGAAGTCGTGGTTATGCGTTGGAAGAATGTACTCGATCCACTCGAATAACAGAATCAACTTCGAGCACGCACTGGACAGCAAGTAACAGCTAGCAAATAACAAGTAACTACTACCAAAAAGCAAATAGCACGTAGGAGGTAACCAGTATCATGTAGCAAGCAGTAGCTGCCAAGCAACAGCTAACAAACAAAAGTATTAGATAGTAGGTAGAATGTAGGAACCAGCAGTTAGCAGATAACGTCTAGCAAACAACCGCTAGGGAGGCAATTATAGGAACTATTTGATAAGAAGTAGAATCCGCCAGTTTGAAGAAGCAAAAAATTAATGGCAGCAAGTAGTAAATCGAAAGCACTGTGCAGGAGATAGGTAGCAGCTAGCGAATAACCAATTGCAAAAAGCGACAACCAAATAGCAAGAGCCGAACAGGGAGTAGCAAACACAAAGTAATAGTTAACAATTAGTGAGTATCAATAAGCAAACAGCAACAGGAATATAACCATAAGTAGTGGAAGCAACCGAAGAGCAAATAGTGTCCAGCAAATAACAGCCAGCACGTAGAACTCACTAAATATTAGCTGGAAAGCAGCAGCTAAGAAAGGTCGTTATATAATAAGAAGTACCTAATAGCTGGTAGTGACTACCGACTGTAAAATAGCAGATAACTAGTAGCCAATGGCCCAAGGCGGGTAACAATTAACAGCAAGCAAGTGATAAGTAACAACTACTAAGCAACAGCCCGATGCAAATAGTACCTACCAAATAAAAATCAGTACGGAACAACGACCAAATAGCAGCTGGCGACAGTGAGATATGTAAAACCCAGTAAAGTATTTTTTTTTTCTTCAATGAAAAAATATAGGTCAACAGAAGCAATGGTGATAACAAATTCCTTAGATTTAAAATCGATCGCTTAGGAATCCCGTTTATGCAGATATCGAAGCATCCCAACAATACTCTTAAAGACGAAAGGTAACACTCTCCCAAATCAACATGTGTAATAGCAATGAAACAGATGAGAAATATCTCTTCCTAGATACCATATGGACAGCTGAATTTTACGGTACCGGAAAGATATCAAAATTTTTCATTTCATATCTTTTGTTAGGATGGCACAAATTTACCTCATCTTAAACTTTCAATTAAAAAATTCATTGCCGATCCTTTAAAGTGTGAAGTACATTCAACAAAGCCAATCGGTTAATGCCGCCTAAATACCTAAATGGTACCGACGTATCTTCATTAACCGGAATCGCCTATGCATGTATAAACGCATATACATATATATATATATATATGTGTGTATTTATGTAACGAAAATTAACTTTGCCTTTTGTAGTCATTGAACATTGAAATAAATTACAACTTCATTAAATAAGAATATATTTAGGCGTTTGTGTTACTGTTTACGAAATGGAATGAAAGAAATATGGCAAATAGAAAAACTTTTTTAACAAATGGTCGTATTTGCATAAAATTACAACGCCATGCTGCCGCTGCAGTCGCAAAAATACTTTTCTTATTATAATAAATATATGTACTTTTGCATATAAGTATGCACATATATACATATATATATAGTAATGAAAACGGGACGACATTTGGTACAAATTAAATTATTCTAAGACCAGAGAAAGAATTTCTCGAAAATTACGAATAATTAGAAGTGAAGCATATGTCTAAACTTTCACATACTTTTACGTATACTTATGTACTCCTTCTTTAGAAATACGCATACTTACGTCTGTACATACTCGTTCTTGATAATAAGCTATAGCTTGCTGTAAATGCTTCGCTTTGGTTGGCCCTTAAGATTATTTTCGGGCAGTCATAATTCAAAAAACTTCAGATTCCCAGGGAAGCTAACAATTTTTGAAAATATATATATATATATGGCATAAGCTCGCATGACTGAAAGGAAAGGCACAAAATCGCAAAAAAAAAGAAAATAAAGTTATAATGAAATATAACAAAAAACAAAAAATCGAAAATGTTGGGTATGTGCTGCTGAAAATCCTTTCGCAGCAAATAAGAACTGAAGGGAAAATGCAAAAAACAAAAAAAAAAACGAAGCAAAATAGAAAGTTAAGAACTATGCATACTACGACGCATGTGGATTTATCGATATATGAGCAAATGTATGCGTAATGTTTGAAAGTTATTTAGAAAATTTATGAAAACTTAAAGCGACAATATATGAATGATTGCTAAGCAAAGCATGCGATGCGAAACTATTGAAAATATTTGCAAAGAATTAATTATAAAAATTCGAGTACGTTTTCATTATAATATTTGCAAACATACTAATGCATGTCACAAAAACTTGTTCTTTCCTTTCTTTTCCTTTCGTTTTCCTTTTTTT
>CCAG010023052.1:0-13315 GCA_001077435.1 Glossina morsitans morsitans
ATTATTATTATTATTATTATTATTATTATTTTTTTTTTTTTTTAAATAATGTTAAATAACATTTTCCGCAGATAGTGCAAGATTTTGAAAAAACTTTTATAATTACAAAAAGAATGTGTGTGGTTATACCGTAAAATATATTTGCCTTTAATCTAGCTTGAGAATTCCAAAGTCGACTTGTTTGTACAGCTGTTTTGCTTAAGAAGGCAAAGTCTAAGGAATATCCGCAGTGTATATACTAAGTTATATTTCAAAGGTTTTGAAAGACTCTCCAATTAATGTCCGCTCAATTTGTTTTATTATATACTTGATCATATGTGACAATGAACCGTTGGCAGATTATTTAAGATATGCATCATTTTGAACAGTAGAAGTTTTAAGATATTATCAGGTTTTTAAATTAAAGCGACATCTACATGTCATCCGCTACACACGATATTCCGATTTTTTCATTGTTTTGAGAATTACAAAGGGACAGAGCTCTCTGAAATTACTGCAACTTGTAAACTAATCGTCAAATATTTTCCCACATTTTGTTTAAAGGTTAGCACTATGTAAAAATTGTAAATCGTTCGTCAATAGTGGCGACCTCCTAACAACTTGTTTAGTAGTGTGTTAGTTAATTCCCTTGCACAATACATTTATTTAATATTTTATTTATTAGAATCGTCTCAATGTTACTTTGAATTCATCAATGGTCGTGGGTTCAAATCTCAAGTGCGGTAGTTTTTAATAATAATAATAATAATAATAATAATAATAATGAAAGTGACTTAAGAGAATAATTATCTAAAATCGGCTAATAGTAGTAAAGATTGTAAAGTATTTTCTAGGTTGATGCCGACTTACGAGTCCACTTTTACCGTGAAATTTGCGGGATTTTTAAGAAATATCCGCCCCTTTCTAAACTTCGATTAGCCTGTTTAAATTTATACTTGTCATATCGGATCAGAATCAACTATACATCGACATCGACAGATGCACATAAAGTATGGGAAAATGGAAAAGAAAAGTCAATTTGCTTTCGAAATAATTATAAAATGATGAAAAATCCAACATAGCAACCCTGAAATTCGGTACCGCAGGCATAGCAGATTATTTTGCCTCAAGTACTGTCAGAATGTGGTACCAAAAATACTGTTTCTGCTATCCCAGCAATTCATTGCCTATCCGCCATTCAAAGCAGAGGTCTCTTATCTAGAATATCAAACCAATTACGAATGATTTTTTTTTTTTTTGTTCAAGTCTACTGTATATAAAATCAGATTTAAAGCCTATGCAGCTGTTTTGAAAACTCTCATTTCTTAAGATGTTGCCCAGATTTTCAGTAATTGTGTTGTAATGTGTGTTTGAGGAAATATTTTGCAGGGTATATTAAAAAAAAATGATGCCACACCTCCTACACAATCTATGAACTTGTGCCGAGCTTTTAATCTTTGACTAAACAAAGATGTGGATGAACGGACATACAAGCTATTTCTACATAGGCTTCTATAGTGTCAGAATCTGAAAGAACAAAATTAATATATTGCCCATAAGTACATAGAGATATATTTACTTAACAGGATTTTAATACATCACTATTCCAATGACTAATTTTTTTGCTCTCAGCTGTACAAGACATCAGGATTTACATTCATTGACAATAAATTGTATAGGGTTATATCTCATTAAAAAGTTATTTGTCATTTGTTCGGTACACACACACACATACAGGCATCGCAAACACAATAAAGCAATAAAGTCGGCTTTGAATTCGAGGAGTGTGTGCAATTTCACAGCTCCAACTGTCAGTCATATAACAAAACTTTATTCGGTTTCTAAAATTTGTGCACAACAACACAAATCAAAAAACTTTTCAATTTAAAGCGATTGTTATTGAGAGACTGGTGCAGAGCAAAATTCGAAATTGATAATAGTTTTTCGAAATTTCGCTTCTCTTTTCATTTGCAACTGAATTACTCAACTTCTGGTATTTGAAACTGACTTTCTTTCCCAATCTATTTATTATAAGTAAATTGATTAACTAAAAGCATTCCCTGTAAATATTCAAAATACGCCAACATTTCCTTTTTTAACAAACTGGCAGCAACAAATAAACTTGAGAACAAAAAAAAAAAACAAAAACAAAAAAACAAAACAAAACTCGTAACCGTTATTTTTGTTTTTTTCAGTTATTCCGTTTGCGACTTCCGAAGATCTCTTTGCTTCACTGGTATTTAGACACTCAATCCAATAAACAGCATATTGTGTAATTTTAACCAAATGGAAAAAGAAGGAAAGGAAGCAACAACAACAACAACAACAACAACAACAACAATAAAAACAACAGCGACAGTAAACACAACTTCTTTACGGCTTTGATGTTTTTGCTGTTGTTCATCGACGCAATACTGATATAACAAACACAGGCACTTATTGCATTGCTGCCACAATGAAAGTATTGTTGCTGCTTAGTCTCAACTGCCGCACATCAGCATGATTCTATGCCAAGTTAAAGCAAAGCCAATAGTGGTATCAGCAACAACAACAACAACAACAACAACAACAACAACAACAACAACAAAATGAAAGTGTGCGAGCCAAAGAGATTGGCTATATATATAGATATATTTATATATATGTATATATACAAAGTAAAAGTTTCATCTAATACGGATTTTCTGCAATAAGTTGGGATTTTCTTTAGTGGTTTTGTTAAAAGGAAATTGTTAAGGATTTATCACTTCTTTAAACTTTCAAACGTTTCGCTACGTTTTCTTTTCATTTTTTTCTGTGTTTCCGTCTTTGCTCAAGTAGCCATCATTTTGTACATGTTAGTGTGCTTGTCACTATTCGAATGCTTTCTCTTTGTTAGCTCAATGCGTATATGTTTTCATTTTCTTGAATAGTTTTCTTTCCTGCGAAAGCAAATCCAATTTTCATATTGACAGTTTCAATATATTGGCACTTGTATGATACATAGAAGCGGCGAACTTTGACGTTAGTAATAAGCATAAGGTAATTGACCATCAGTGGGCAAATGGAGATCGCGTCTAACAAAAAAAATAAATAGAAGGTACTGTCTTATAAGCGACATATATATGCGATGCACTATCAGATAATGGTTGACAAGCGCTCTATCTATCTAGTAGGCTCCAAATTTAGGCGTAGAAAACGCAGAAACTGTTACAGTTTATCGAAAGAAGGGAATAGTGGCAAATTATTGAGAAGCGTCGACAGATATAAAAACCAAATGACGGGGAGTGTACATAATGGCAACAGACGTTTTAGATTTTAATGCGGAAGAATTTCGACTTTTTCAAAACTCCTCATATAATACTCTACATGTCGGCGTCTGCCACACTTAATGCAGAATAGTGACGTTTAACTCACCGCTTTCTCCAAGCCCGTGTAGTGTCTACCAACATTGAAGAGGCTTAGGGGGAATACCTTTTCTTATGAACTGCTTTAATAATGAACTTTTTTTTTAGCTCTAACAAGAAAGGAAAGTATATTCAGCTACGGCCAGGACCTCGCCGCATTTTTTTCTTAAATAAACACAAAAAGAATAAAATTTCGGTATTCCAGTTGTGTACAGACACTGTAGAATACAGCGTGACTCACGCACAAACGGACAGACCGAAAGATGGGTAGTGGAGCATATTTAGATCGATGTAGAATTTGACACTGATCAGAAATAATTCATGCTTCTTGCTGAGTATTGCAAACGTTTCGACGAAAGGAAAATACGTCCAGCCTTTGTGCGATGGGTGTAAAAACTAAAAGAGCCTTCTTGACCATTGCTAACCTACTTTAAGGGAGTTAGCAAAACGACCAACTTCTATCGGTTAGTCTCAGCGGTAATCGTGACTTGCTGTAGCTTTATCACCCAAGGTCGTCAAAACTTTTCACATATAAATTTCGCATTTTATAATCTCTTCTACGTTGCGCTGTAATAGCAAAAACCCGGTAATGGAGAATCGAAATTTGCATGTTTTTGAATTTTCTTAATTTAACTCTCTAAAGCATACCGTATGGGGACTTGCCGCGATCGTACTTATTAACGCAACCAACCCCTTAAGTTGAAAGAGTCAATTCCTTAAAAAGCTTCTGCATATACTTAAACTACTCAGTTGATTCCATCTTGTAGTTGATAAAAAATTTTAACTTGTTTTTCTTTCCTTCTTTTTTGTTAAACTAACTGCTGAATATGCTGGAATGGTAACCAAAAAATTTGAAGTGCTTTCATTTTAACAGAATTCAAATATTCTCTCATCTATTCTCTCTGTTTAAGCTATAAAAAGGATTTTTTTCTTTCTCAAATAAAATAAAAAATGAAAGCAAAAATGTTCGGTTAAATTCGAAGCTGTCGACACCCAACGGTAGTTACTTGCATGTGTTGGTTAAGCTGGAAAAAGTGAAGCTCTTTTTCAATATCAAAAAATCTGCATCGTAAGCTCTTTACATAAATGTAAGCAATTGTTAGGGTAAGAAAGCATGTGCAACAACATACTTATGCTTTAATACATAGACATAATACTAACGCAATAGATTACGGAATTCGAACAACATTGACAAGCAGTGATTTTCAATTCTTCAATCCTTACTGATTAAATCAGTAGACATATTGTACGAAATTAGCCTGATGGCGAAAAAAATTTCGACGCCCCAAACAAAAACCTTAAGGCGGCCAATGCTTCACCAATTGATATCGGAACACGGATATGGACAGCAATAGAACTAAATCTGTTGCTCAATTATATTTTATAAGACTTTAGAAGATTTTTTATAAGATTTCCATTGTGTTCTCCCATGACAAACTTAATATACCCAAATTGCTTGAAATCAAAGGATGCAAAAAGAGTAAAGAAAATAATGCATCGTAAAAACCAACTAGAATATGTTTGTCCAAAGGATAAAGCTTTTTGAGCATATGTAAAGGTATAATCTACGCATATATGGATATATAAGATGTATATATATATATATATATATATATACACATATATATATGTATGACGAAATGGTTTTCTTTATTGCATTGTTGACCACCATATGTGCAATCTTGAGCGTTCATCTAGTTAGCTCAATATTGGTATAGGTACTCTTCCCAAGCATGTCCTTAAAACTTATTTCGATAAACCTAAGAAGACGATTACGTATGTAATGCAAAAAAGAAGGCAAACAAGCACTTTGGTCAATCCACAAACAGCTGCATTTACATTTAAGTCGAATGCATATAAGCTCTCTCATAAAAAAGTAAACACATTTTTATTAGCTTAACTAACCGATTACCAAGTCAATCATTTCTTTATTTATAATAAGCAAATAATTTTTCCCCAAATCAAATCAGTTTACCATAACTAGGTTAGATTAGCTTAAAGTAGCTTAGATGTGCACGAAAGAACGATGTTAGATAGAACGAATAAAAAAACAGAATAAATATAAAATTTAAAATCTTCGAAATTACAAGTAAAACTCATATCTACCAGCTACTGCGCTAGATTTGTAAAGCTTAGTGTTAAGAGTGCTTTTATGCTTGACGGTTTAAGTATTGGGTTTTATTAACTGACTTCAATCTAATATATACAAAAACGTCACAAGAGATACTAAAAGATAGCACCGTCTGCATCCGTAGCACGAATTCAAAGTCAAAAAGTAATCACTGAACATCGTTCGATAACGCAGTCCATTCCCTACATGGACCGAACCAGCGGCACGTTCCAAGAAGTATGTGGCACCGTACGCTTAAAAGTCATATCAAACAACTTTTGCTTGTAGTTGAAGATCTTTTCTGCCTGCCCCTTAAATTGAGAAGTTTAATTTGCTCACCTACACTCGACAGATGAAAATAAACCTCATCACCTTTTTTATACCCATCACCGAAGAATTGGGGGTATATTCAATTTGTCAAAACGTTTGCAACGCCCAGACAAAAGCATCAGAGACTCCACAAAGTACATACATTCAAAATCAGCATAAAATTCTAAATCGGTTTAAGCATGTCCATCTGTCCGTCTGTATATTGACTGTTGTAAACATTCTCCTGGCCGCAAAAAAGGAGCCGTCGACTTAAAATTTAGCAGAAGCATTGGAATTTCTTGCACACAGCTGCAGTGGGTATAGCAAATGGGCCAAATCGGTTGAAGGATACTCCGGCAGCATCACGTAAACTGAGAACACCTCTATCTTTCAAAATGAATGAAAAATTGGGTTTTTGTTCATTACTCATAAACTATAGCAAATAAATGTACAAAAATTTGAACGCATATTGTATGGGCGATGCTGTACCACCTTCACAAAAATGGAAAAAATCGATTACGCTTACGCAATATTATTGTGTATCGAACTGTGAACAAACAGTTACAGGGAAATGTAACTTTATCATCATCATATACCAAATAATTTGTTTGTTTGAATAATTAAATATGTTTGATATAAGAATATTAATATTTAAAAAAAAAAAAAGGTTCATAAAAATATATATCAACTGGAACCATATTGCAGTTATATATAATAAGCGTAACAAATTCTACATATCGTAAAAAATTGTTATCGAAGCGTAAATGCACAAATTTATATTTCGTCTCGGATCGTTTACCATATTTGCTTACCTTTCATCGAAAAAGAACAGTTTGTTTTATAACGAATAAAAATTTAATGTAATTAGTTGCCCGAAAAGAATATAAAAATGTTTGTCATCCCCACCGCTCGTTTATGTAGAAAACGTCGACAATGTAATGATGCTAAATACATAAAATGCATAAAATAAAGTAAATTTATTGACGCGTTTTGGTTGATTAGAAGCGGGACGCATGATTCACCACAAGAAGTATCACATAAACAAAACAAAAGTTTAGCAAACACTAAATAGTTCAAGCAATGACCCAGAAAGATTTGCTAGTACCGCCCATGATCTGGATTTGCAACATCTTATTGGCCTAGAAGTGAAAAACCAAATTCTATAAACAAAGTTCAGTACGAAGAAGAAGAGATATTAAGAAGGGACTAATAGCCTACTTTTAGCATTCTCTCGCATAGCGCCAATGTTTTCGTTTTGTCGTTCAAGCTCTCTTCCCATTTCTTCTTAAGTTTCGGGCTTTCTTTATAGTCTCATTTGTCCGAGACTTTGTATGCACACGCAGTGGCAATCCACACTGTGGCAGCAACTGATGGCTATCGGTTGAAAAATACATATTGGCAGATTAACCAAAGCAAAAGGCTATGTTCGATTTTCTCATCGGTCTATAATATCCTTATAGGTATAGAGAAATATGATAAACGTAAGTTTCTAAATCGATTAAAATCTCTCCGAGTGTTTTCCATCTCTTATCGCTCGCAGAAGAAAAGTTAACATCTGCCCGAATAGTTCACTGGGCAATAGATCTTTTAAAATATATTGTTACAAATTTCCGCTCCTCGATACGGTTCGTATCGCTAGATCGTGGATATTTAAAAGAAAATGCACTTCAAAGTTTCATTAGGTTCCTAAATGTAGGATTATTTACAACTTATTATTTATTTTGTTTTTAACGATACTTCTGGACTGCTCAGCACAACTATCATTATTCTTTACTTGAATGTGCTCTTAGGACTCAATGTTCTCTTCCGACTAAAAACTGCCTTCCGCAAATAGTCTACTTATATACATTTTTACCAGTATGTTACGATCACCTAAATTCATGGCTTCATTTTTAATCCGTTAACCTGCTTTTCTGCTAATCGTTTTCCGTCGGCCGGCAGCTGCATGAGGCGCCGCGAATTTGCACTAGGGGATTTATTACTTACGAAAATCAGTTAGTTAGCATCAACTGGATTTGGGATTTTCGTAACAATATAAACAGCTAACACTATAGTTTACAATTCTTAGTATATGTTGGTCTAAAAAACTAAAGTGTGATGAAAAATCAGAACGCGCCGCTAAATACAGCAGCAATAGATCAAAAATTGAAAACTTTCGACCGTAGAAGTTATAAATCTACAAGCAGAGGTAAAAGTTTTGTAAAATGAGCTAAGAGGTCAACGTGAACACAGTTCCGATCTTTAACCAATCCATTGATATTAGGACAATTCTTTCAGTTGGCCCGTAGGGATTTTTGCAAAACTATATTGCAAAGAAAAAATGTCGTAAGCCTTCGCGCGCTGTACATACAACAATGAGAAAGGAAATAAAATTATCAAAAAATTTGTTTATAGACGACAGTGAAAAAAAAAAGCAAAGAAAAACAAAACTTGCAACTTGACCAACAATTAGTGAAACGGGAAAATGTAAACTTAAATCTTGATTTTAAGGAAAGGATTTATTTCCTCTTCTTTTTCTTTTTATTTCATTACAACAAACAGACTCAAAGATTAAAATAAAATAAAAAATAGAAAAGAAAAAATTACAACGCAGCATGAGCGCTGACATGCTTATGCAACATATAATTATGCAAATAACAACAACTACTCTGTTTGCTGCAGCCACATTGATAACAAATTACAAAATAACTTCATTGCATATTTTGCAAAAAAAAATAAAAAATGCTTTAACTAAATACTTATGTATAACTCAGGACGAATTTTGAACACATTGCTTGTAACTGTTCAACAACAGTTCAGCAAGTAACAACAACTTTTAAACAACATTGTCTGAAGTATGAATTGTGTAACTGTGAATGTCTTCATATGAATGAAAAACTAGAACATCTTCGAATGTGACGAATATATGCTAAGTAATCGATAATCGAAACATCTGCTAATTAACCTATTGGTCAACAATGCCACAACTTCTCTTACAGGTTTCCGATGGCTTTTGAAAAAGTTTATGAAAATTGGTTTTTCCATCATTCAGGGTGTTGGACATAAGGAAATTTTTGTTTCCAAGTATCACTTCGGTTCGTTACGTCGACACTGTCGGAGGAGAATATAATGGACGTTAGCTGTGGACGTGGCATCGAGAAATAAACTCAACGTTTCTTAAGAAATTTTTACAGGCCAAGCGAACAAATTGTCTATGTATGCAGTAACAACTTCATATCCATGGGAGCGGCCGCATTATTGTTCGACTTAAAACTTAAATTTTAATTAATTTTAGTCGAATGGAAATAATAATTTAATAAATATTCCAGGTTACAAACAAGATGTAAAACTAAGGCAGATCGCCATAATTGAATGGAGAGAAGCGACAATGAAAAAATATTACGCGTTCGTAAAAAACGCTTGATTTATTCAGCAAATTTATTCTGTAAATAAATAATTCTTCTTTTTTATTATAATACCTTCAAATAAGTTTAATTTAGTGTGATTTATGCTTCATTTTAGATTAATAGTTTTTTTTTCTTCTTTTTTTTTTTTTTTGCTCCGAAACATTATTTATTGAATGTATGTTACAAATATATGCATGTACATTAGTAAAGCATTACCTATACAGCTGTATATCTATCGAAAGTAATTAGGCGTTAATTCAGGCGAAATTATATCTACATTAAAATAATGGCAATGCAGATTTTGTTCAATGCATGTAAAAAAGAGGCAAACGTGTCTACTCTTAAGGCGACCATTTCTTTGGTTTTATAGAGAATTCTTCACTTTATGGGTTTTTGTTATGTGTCGCCAAGTTTCTTGGGCATATTTATATCAAATATTCTCTGAACCATATATATTTTAGATCAGCATGAACAGGTGAACAGGTATTTGAACAGCATCATATTAAATGTTTGTCCAGTTATTTGCCTTTTAAGAGAGGTAATGCGATGTTAACTCTTTACCTCATGTATCAAATGATGCTAGTTGCGATTAAGAGTAACCTAAACCGTTTTCCTAAGCCCAGCAACGCTAAACGAAAGTTTAAAAATTTTATTAATATCTTTCCAATAATTTTTGGTGGGATGCAAGGATATTATGTTACTATCTATTAGCGCTATTTGAGAATAATTGTTAAGTACGCTAGCCATCGAATATGTGGATTAAAAGGTTCGAAGCACTTATTTCTAGTGAGGTTCACCATATGGAAGGGGTTTTAATCGGATACAGACAAATTTTTTGCATTAATTCACAGACGATCCCTTTAAAATTTTACATCTTAAACATCAACAAGCTGCGATTTACAACCTCCTTAAGAGTATAGTGTGAACTCTGTACAATGTCGGCTGAGGACATGGTTCCACAGGAAATAATGTCTAAGCAGTACACTTGCAATTATGAGGTGAAGAAGAAAGAGAAAAGAGATATATCAGTAGGTACAACATATGCGAATGTAAGTTAGAAGGGGGCATGAGATGAGTGACAAATATGGCAACAATATGTTATTAAATGTGCCAAATATTTAAGTGCCATAGCTACTTTAGCAGCTATTTGCAACGATTTGGTGACGATCCTGGAGTCGTTTGTCCCCGATGCTTGAAGGGTTAACAGAAGGGTTAACATGCGCGCGCACACGTATACGACAAAAATTTTTATTTTGAAAATAGAAAACGTAAGTCGTGCCCAGTCATTATTATAAAGCGCGAAAATTTAGTTCTTTTACTTTTTTTGCTTTTCTTTTTGAATAATGGTGATAGGTATAAAAGATTCGGTCACGACTGAATATAATTTTCTTACTTGTTAATTTTAATGAAGTAAAAAGTGAAAATATGAAGTAATTTCCAGAAACACTAGTGTGAAAAAATTCAATTCTTTTTAAACGTCACCACACTTTATGTACCATATGCATGTACAGTCACATAAAAATGATGAATTTATTTCCCACCTTTTAGTTCATTAAAATTTGAAAACAAAATTTTATATAAAAGATTCTTGCATGTGTTTTGATCAGCGACATCTATTAGTTAGCATGATAACGGAAATGGAAAGCATCAATTTCCACTTAGTGTTATTGAGTTATTTAGTGTACACAGACGCTAATCATGGACCGCTCAAAACTGCGTTTTCGATACTTTTTTTGTTTGAGTTGAAAAAATCTCTTAGCATCTTATGGTATCAACAGTTAAAAAATGCCGATGGCAAAGAACGGCCTGGAGAAACAAGAAAGTTCGAAGATAATGAATTGGAAGACTTATTGGACTAAAACCCAGCTTAAATTTTGAAACAACTTTCGAGCGGACGTTTACTTGTGATGAGAAACATCCAAAAAGGAGCGAAAATGACTACCGTACGAATTGACTGAAAATGACATATGGAACCGTCTCAACATCGCAGTTTCCGTGCTTGTCAGGAAAAAAAAGAGAGTTTTCTGTGACGTATTGTGACAGGCGATGAAAAGGGGATCTACTGCGACAATCCCGAAAATTTTGAGTTAGTCGTCGTTGTCGCAGGTTGTCGTCAATAGTCGCTCTAAAAGTTTTGTCTGTTTTTCGGCAACAGTTTGAGAAATAGAAAAGAAGAGGAGGGAAAGAAAAGCGTCAACCATACTTCATATATTAATAACATTACAAAAATTGGCCAAAAAACAAGATGGGAGACGGTGGGGGAGAAGGGGGCTTGCTATTGAAGACAATGAAGAGAAACCATACATCGACTTGTGTATCTATAGAAGAGTGAAACATTTTTGAGTATCAACTTGTCTCACTATGGAGCCAAAGCTTGTTATATGTACATATACATAAAATGAAATAAAAGAGTAAAAACAACGTTTACATTAAAAGTCTTCCAGGATATCATTTAAAAAATCAACGAAAGAAGCAGGACACTGACAGCTAGAAAAAGCTTACTAGGCTTGATCGCCGTGTTGACTGTACCAAATAACTCAAGTTCTTTATCGACGGTTGACAGTTAAAGCTTATTAAATACTTATATATTCGTACGTGTCTAATAAGTATTCCCAGTGAATCGACGATATCCGGTCCGCCATCTTCTCAATCGTACGCAACCTATGCAATGTAAGTTTATAAGAATCACGCAAATACTTAGTTAAATACTTAGTAGGGAATCTTGATAGTTTAGTTCTGTTCATGACGTTATCTTCAACTACTTTTACCCTATAAAGCTAGTTTTGTGGTCTAGCATTCGTATGTGTTTACTAGACCTTTCGAGAGTAATTAACACAATTAATTAATGAAGTTGAAATTAAGCGATTTAAAAAACTAAAAGTAATTCGTTACTTTTGATAGTTACAATAATTTTGCTTAACTTTTCCTAACCTTGAAAATTTTTCGCTTTGATTATTTGAAAAAATGGTTCCTCCTATGATTTAACCGCCTATGCTTGGCCCTGAAAATAGAAAAAGAAAAAAAAATCAAATTTTATGTTTTCGTTGTAGCATTTCAATAGAATTTTTAAATTTTATTGGGAAGAGGCCCCGTTTCTAACTCTCACCTATAATGTTCACTATACCATTTGTATAATGCAAGTAAACAGCTGCTTATGTTACCCTAAAAGGGTTGTTAAACGATGCTAAAAATAGCATTTCTCGATTAAGAGGAAGAAGAAACATATATCTTGCTTTAGTACGATCTATTTAGCACGTCCAAAAAAATGAATTTTCTTATGGTATCTGTACAGCTTGAATCATACTCGGCAGGATTTTCATAAATTTTATTAGATAAAAAAAGGAAAGAAATCTTTAAAAAAATTATTATCAGAATTCTAAATTTCAAGCAACACAATCTGGTTTCACTGAGGAAATAGTATTTCGTATGTATTCGTCGAGGAAATTGTGGGTTTGAACCGGCGTCCGTTTTGTCCCTTCAATGATTTTAATATACTCTGGCTGTTTGCAAAACTTCCCACATCTAATTGTTTATCTTTTGAGCCAAGCCTCTTCGCATTCTTTTAGTCATTCATTTCATTTCTTAAGATCGATGGCTTGGTTGGCAAGCGGTTTCGAAATGCCGTAGGAGTGCAAAAATGGATCGCTAACAAACCAATGTTGCTATCGCCATGCAAACAGAGAGATGAGAAAAAGTATAATAAGCAAAAGAATCATCAAAATACATGCAAGCAGCTAATAATAACTATTTTTTTGGTTGATTCCTTACAGGTTACGTTTTATTCTCCAAGACCCTTTATTTGATATCAATTTTAAGGGAAGTGATAAGAAAAAGATACGGCGCCATTTTGAATATGTGCGAAAAATTGGTTATACTGCCTTGTATTGCCATCGGAACAAAAGGTGTGAGCGAAATTTCAGCATAATCGGTGCTAGAAATATCCATCAGAAGTTGCCAAACTGGCACAAAAAAAATTTGATAAAAGTTCGTAAAATCGATGAACTATATATGAAATTGTGCGTACGTTTACAAGCTGTGCACCTGCCTTAGATTTATCCTTTTTTTAAATAACTGAGAAGAGCCGCACATTTGGAAATTTTCTCACTTTTTTTATTTGTATAAGCAGCAGAAGCGTTTAAGTAACG